>BPLR01007615.1:0-100618 GCA_021605095.1 Caerostris extrusa
AATAGGAGCGTTATCATCTGAAAAATCCAAACGTGCACGCGTCCTGTTGTGGGGAAAAGTGTGATACACTGATTCGTCTAATCATATAATTTTCTTCGACTTATCCATCGACCAGATGTTGTATTTGTGGCGCAACTTTAGACGAAGTTTGAATGTAACAAATGACTGCGCAATTTCTGCTCTGTCGTAAATATCCTGCTTATGAAGGTGCTTCCATCCTAAAGTTCAAAGCCATACATATGTGCGTATATGCCTGCGTATGATGCTACTGATAAAAAGATACTTGATAATGGTCAAAATACCTTATATTTGAAAACCAATATTGATTGCCTTTCTATTAATTGTATATTTATTACATTACAAGTAGAACGTGTATTTTTTATTTTATCATTTTTTTTATAAAAAACTCTACTGGTTAATTATTTGAAACCCTATATATTATTTTTTGTTAGTGAACAATATATTTTTTAATTCATTTTTAAATTAATGATTAGACACATATTCATATACGTTATGATATTTAAAAAAAAAATTTATTCAATTTTTAACATTTTAATATTTTATATATGAATACCATATGCAATTTTAGTATGTATTTTAAATACCGATTACATGCAATTGAATATATGGTATAAATTATGGGCAGAATACCATTGCTCTATGTCTGAAATTTATTTAATGATACCTACATGCCTTTCAATTAAATTTAACAATTTAAAATTTACTAAACAGAATTATAAATTCACATTGTTAACTGCCAAATATTTAAAATAGCTATGTAACTAGAAGTTGTATCTGTCCAAACACAACATTCAGCAGAAACTTCCTCCTTCCTGTCTGTTATCATTCTCAGACGCATTTGAATTCCAAATCCCAAATGGAATTAATCTTCAAATGGAATTGAATCAAAATAGTTTTATTTTACAAACAAAAGAACATTCAAAATGTTAGATACAATTTTTAAGCAGTTCACTGAGCTTTAGTGAAGGTTGTAGTTTCATTGTTATTATTTTTAAAATTGCCATTGTTTCCAACATTTTCGTTGAATATAACTTTTTCGTTAAAATTTTGATTAACTTTTTCTTTAACGTTTTCACTGTTTTCATATGTATAGATTTAGTAAACATAATATTACACAATAATTTATAATAATTTTAACATTTCCCTTAAATTATTTTTTTCTATTTCCAACTTTTTTTAGGGAATTTTTATCTTTTGGTATTGAAGTTTCAAACATAATATTATCCTTTTTTTTTCTATGTTATGTCTTAGATCAGTGGAACTCAAGCATTTTATTTTCCATCTTTCCCACTCCTTAGAAAGGTAACATTTTGGACTTTCATTATCGTTAACATTGCAATAATTTTTTATTTATTTTTACAAGAAAATATACATATAAATTGTAATTTTTAAACTAAAAGCTTGAATAACCAAAATATTATTATTATTATTAATCATTAGTTCAAATAATCAAATGTTTTGAGAAGTAACAATAGCTAATTTCAAATAATTAATTTCTTACTGCAAAACAATTACAACTTCTAAATAAATGGACCATTAATAAAATGGGTAGCATATTCTTAAATGTTCCAATGGCAAGGCATTACAAAAAGGAAAACCTACAGAATAAAAAAAACAGAAAATATATACAAAAGAGTTCAACAAAGTTAACCGAAGTCATTGCCTTAAGAGTTCTCTTACTTGCCAGTATCTCGCCGTCTGGGATTCGCCACGAAGTGACAAGCAACGATGGAGATGAGCTTTGTTCATTAGTTCTGCCAAATTACAAAGAGGCAGTTTGGTGGGTCGAAAATCCCATGTAGATGTTCCCCAGACATTCGCGACCTGTTAAAAGGCGGAACTGAGCAACTGCAACACGACATGGGCGGTTTGAACTACGAGAAGATCTTCGACTTTCAATCGCTTTTGGCTGCATTCGGTCAAACAACTGTAATTTATAATTTCCAGTATGAAAGTGGGGAATTAGATCAGTTCTTTTCGATTAAGACATGCCACCAGCATTCCATTGCAAGACACGAGAGTCAAACGGACGACGGTTAGAATAGCAGCGAGAGCTCATGACGAAAACTGTAGACCCTTTAACCTATAGAATGTTGCCCAGGGTGCACCACTAGGAAGTAGGTCTACATTGTAAAAGGTATAAATTATTATACTTTTATAAAATATTAAAGATTTTTCCAAATAATCCAACGACAATGACAGTCGCAGTACTACTCGAATAATACTTTACACAGTTTTCATATTCCTAATTATATCAATGCAGCCAAACCATGAGATTTTACTTTCTTCTTGAGAGATCTCTGTAGAGAATAATTTATTATCAAATTTTTGTTCTTTTTATTAATGATAGGAATTATAATTATTAAAAGATAAAATTCCACATGTATGGTCAAAGGGTAAAAAGTTTAAACGATTGTGTCTATTTTTTGCTCATTTAAAGAGAAAATTTCAAACTTTAGGAGACTTTTTGACTATAATATGTTTATAATCTTTCTCTTGAAATTTTTCAGTTCCTTCTATTAACTCACACTCTCCAGTATATATATCTTGTTCAAATTTTCAATCGTTCATAAATTATTTTTATTCATCCACTCAAGTTCAAATAATTTTTTTAAATGGATGACACTGATTTTAATACAGTTTTTTTTAAATATTTGCGACTAAATTTAATTAATTAATTTTAGTTTTTTTTAGATTTAAGTTGCATGTTCTACCAATAGATACCAGATAAACTTAAAAAAATGAATGAAAATATTTATAAATTACTTTTCTGCAATTATGAAAAAAAAAAAAAAGTAGGAATTGACTTTAAAAAATTTTTTTTTTTATCTTACTTGTTTTATTATATTATGGCCAAAATTATTTTTCTGATTTTCAAAATTCATATTTTTTTTTTTTTACCAATAATTCTGCTATTATTTATTTATTATTCAGGGCATTAATCATTCATTTAATATGCTTAATATATTCGGTATTATTTTTTATAAAATATTACCGATTTTTTCCAATAATCCAACAACAACAAATATTATTTTACGCTATTTTCATATTCCACAGTAAACAGTAAATACCATTATCAATGCAGCCAAACCATGATGTTTGTATCTTTCTTGTTGAGAAATTCTCTAGTGAATAATTTATTATCAATTTTTGTTATTTTTAATAATGGTAGTAATTATAATTATAAAAAGCTCAATTTCCACATATGTGCTAAAGGGCATAAAAAGCGTTAAGGATTGTGCCTTTTTTTTGTTCATTTTAAAGAGGAAATTCGAAAATTTGGCAAGACGTTTTGACTATAATATATTTTGAAACTCGGTGTAGGAATTTTTATATCACATTTTAGTCAAAATTATTTTTTCGATTTCCAAAATTGTGTTTCTTTTGCCAATAATTCTGACATTATTTATTTATTATTTTGGGCATTAATTATTCATCATTATTAATAATATGCTTATTAAATTTGATATTATTTTTTTATCAAATATTAACGATTTGTAAAAATAATCCAACAACACTATCAGTCGAAATACTGCTTTTGCGCTATTTTAATATTCCTAACTAAACCGTAAATATTGTGATCAATACAACCAAACCACAATATTTGTATCTTTCTTGTTGAAAGATTCTCTAGTGAATGGTTTATTATCAAATTTTTGATATTTTCATTAATGATAGTAATTATAATTATAAAAAACTTAATCTCCGTGCATGTGGTCAAGAACGTCAAAAGGTTAAACAACTGTGTCGATTTTTGGTTCATGTTAAAGATAAAATTTCAAAATGTGTCAAGAACTTTTGACTATAATATATTTATAATCTTTCTCTTGAATTTTTTTTTATTATACAAAATGATTTTTCTTATTTTAAAAATTCACGTGTTTCTTTTACCAATAATTGTGGCATTAAATATTCATTAATATTAATATGCTTAATATATCTGGTATCATTTTTTATAAAATATTAACGATTTGTTCAATTAATTCAAAGTGTTTTTGAAATAAGTGAACAAATCGTTAAAATTTGATAATTAGTTAGTTAGCTAGTTAATGTATAAAATAATTAATAGTTATTATTTGACAGTCAAAATACTACTTTAGGGTAAAGTAGTATTTTGATAAAGTATTATCACATTCCTAACTATAAACTGTAAATACCGTTATCAGTGTAGCCAAACCATTAGATTTTTATCTTACCTGTTGAGAGATTCTGTAGTGAATAATTTATTATCAAATTAATGATAGTAAAAATAATTATAAAAGCTAAATTTCAACATATGTCAAAAAAAAAATCAAAGGTTAAATGTTTGGTCTATTTTTTACTTATTTTATAGAGAAAATTTTAAAATTCGGCAAGATTTTTTTACCATAATATATTTAAAATCGTTCTCTAAAATTTTTCTATCTAATTTTCAAAATTCATGTATATCTTTCACCAACAAAATAAAATAAAAATTATGATATTTATTAAAGATATAATAACTGATTTATAAAATTATAAAAATTTATGTTATGATTACGATTACATTACTTTAAATTATACTTTATACACTTGTGTATGTAAAACGGCAAAAAAAAATGATATATTTTACGAAATATTAGTGCTGTCCGTAATATATTCAAATGAAAATAGTTTCTTATTAGGTCATAAAAAATTTCTCGGAACATTTTAATTAAAAATGTTAGTGACAATGCATAAAAAAATCTTGTTTCTTAACTTTCCAAAAGCAAAGTATTTCTGTAAGAAAAACCCAAGATTATAATTTTAACATGAAAATAAAAGCAGGAATAAAATATCACCGACACATTTCAGTGACTTATGGATTATTATTCATTCACGAAATTCTCCGCACGAAGTTCATATGCCGCCGCTTCACAGCTAAAGCAAGTGCATTATTTGAATTTATTATGCTCTTACAGATAAAAATGTTTTGCCCTTGTATAATGGCTTTTCCCGCTATGCAGGAAGCTACCCAAAATATTTGTCTTGTTTTTAAGAACAAAATATTCGTTTTTCTTTTCGTGAAATTCTATTTTTTTCCAAACAGCTATTCACGGAAAATCTAATTATTTCTTATCCCTTGATGTTTTACAGATTTGCTGCCGTCCATTCCAACAGTAAAAGATAATGGGTAGAAGTGATAATGGATGAATAACTGTAAATGTATTTTCTGTTTGTGTATTCCAAATTTTTATTTCGTCTTCCTTTTCATTGCCCGGATGAGATATTGCAGTTGCATATGTTTGTCTTTTACAGGTAAGAATGGTCGCGGTTGATACATTATGTCGTTACTTTATATTATATTTAGGTAAAGAATGTTTGATGCATGTTTTATTATCAGCAATATTTCCTTTAAAAAAATCTGATTTTTACTTAAATATTTATGACTTATTTTCCATATGCCCATTTTATTCGTTTGTAAGATATTTTATTTGTTGAAATAACGTGACTCAATATAACTCACAAGGCGTACAGAATTAACAAACATATACTTTGAAACAAGGTTTTAAACTTCTTAATTTCCCGACCACGTACACAATTTATTTTTAATTATATATATGAAATTACTGAAAGTGTTTGAAATTCTTATGTATCACATCGTATAACACATATAAAAAAAATATAAAAATTTTCAACTTTCTAAGCTTTTTAATAAGTAAGCCAAAGCTAAAGCCAAAGATAAATATAAAAAAAAATCGAAAATATAAATTATTATTTTTCAACTTTCAACTTGTCTTAGTCCAGGTCTTTTTTTGAAGGTTTCAAATTTGGTCTTCACCTAAAAACTTCTTGTTCATACTTCGCTATTTTGCCAAAGATAAATTGTCGATGATTTAAAATTAATAATAATTCATTAGGCCTTGATAGCTCTCTGGCCTTCAGTACATCAGACTTCGAATTCTGACGGTGGCATGGATGTTTGTGAGTGGTTTGAAATCCACATTAAACTGTAGGTCCCGGTTTAATTAGCATGCAGCATGCAAAAAAGGACCGTAGAACGACAAACCAAACCTCTCTTCGAAAGCTGAACTCAAACTAAAGCTTCCTTGTTGATTTTTGCTGTTCACAACATTTCTTAAGTCGGCCTGGTGGCAAAAATTCTCTGAACTTAATTTTCTCAAACACCTTAACTTAACTTCTTCCGGAATCTTACTCTATATTTTCTGGTTTTTAACAACTGAAAATATTGAAACACAAATTTTAAAAATGTTGCTTTAAACTAATATTAAATTAATATTAATTAATATGGGCCCTGATGGCCGAGTCTCTTTGCCCTGGCTCTCCGTATCACGAGTTTCGCGTTCGATTTTCGGCGATGTCATGGATGTTTGAAGTGGTTCGGAATCCACTTTCAATCGTAGGTCCCGGTCTAACAGGATCGTAGGTGCTAAGTGAGGGGCTAATCTTCTGGGTAGTGCTAAGTGAGTCACGTCTATGCAGCACTTGCCTTAAGGCATCAAAGACAACTGTCTAAGTGTTGCCAGCTGCCTTAGAAAAAAATATATTAGAAATCGTGTGTGCAATTTGCCAGTCTTCTTCAATTTATGAGTTATTGATTTGTTTTGCTCAACACCAATATAAACAGGTAAACTTCAGTTTGAGAGTTTTGAACTGAATTTGCAAATCGGAACTTCTTCCTATCATTTGAACGGACTGAGATGACTCCACACCTTATATTACCTAACTAACATACCTTCGGCTAGTAATCAAACTAGCAGGGTTCTCTTTGACTTTGCGACTATTTGATTTTTGCATATTGAACACAGATATAAAAGTAAATTTTCCATTTGATTCCCTTTCTAGTCTTTGAACTGAAATGGGTGACTTGAATTCCTTCCTGTCGTTTGAACGAACTGAAATGACTCTCACACCTTATATTAAATGACTAACACATGAACCTTAGGCTCCTCTGACATTTGAATCCTGGCATTTGAACGCCACCCTGACATTTGCAGTGTTTTCCAGCTGCATTAGAAAAATATTAATTAATATTAATAAAAATTATTGTAATTAAATTAACATTAATAATAACTAATTTTAAATTATTGCAATGTATTCCAAATATCATCAACTTCAGAACAACGAAAATATCTTTTGAAATCCCTTACAAGCTTCAATGACAGGATAGGTAAAAAAAATTGCTCAATCCACTCTTATCGAATAACGGGATCTCATTTCACAGTGATTCGAGACTTTACAAAAGCACCAAAAATCTCCGGTGCGAAAACATGAAACGTAACTATTTTCACTCTCACTTTAATTCGCGATCACGACTCATTTCCCCTCCAAACCATAGAGGGAATATGCGCTAATGGAGCTCTAGGAACGAAATTATTTGATCAGAAGCACCGATAAGTGCCGCCTGCGCTTCTAAAAGGTGCAATTCCGGCTAACGACTTTGCAGTTGCTAATTGCAGGAAGTCTTCCCCCCCCCCCACACACAAAAGTGCAAAGATCCGAACTGCGTCATTTCCTCGCCAAAGTTGCTGCCGAGATTTCTGTTTCAGCAACAATGGCTCTCTGAGAGACCCTGTTCCAGTACTAAATGGGAATATTTCCGACTTTCCAAACGCACACATTCACTTCGCTCTGAGGGTGCGTTGTTATTCAGGTGGAGAGAATTTGGAGCTGGAGTACTAACTTTCCGACTGCCGAATGTCTTTCGGGACTTCTCGACTTGAAAGCGGAAAAATGCGCATTTTAACAATTGTATTCATGTGATTTTTAAAATTTGAATCTTCCATTCTTTATTAAATGCCTTAGTGTTATGTATATTTGACGGTCATAATTCTATCAAGGGATTGTAGATAAAGAATGGATAATCTTTTAAATTACGTAAAGCACTTTCAAGAAAATTTATTATTTAAGTTCGTTTATATTAAATAAAATGGATATCTTTTATTGTATTAATTATAAAGTAACACCTATCTTATTGAATAAAAATCTAGTTCACTTTTTCAGAGGTACACGGTTGTATAAATGTCTGATTTCATAGATCTGCTATGTTTCGATTACACAAAATCAGCCGCCACTCATTTACTGAACTATCATCTCGCAAATGAATGGCCTCCTAGATTGCCAGATTTAACGCCCTATAATTCGTGGTTGTTGGACTACGTCATATCGCTTATCTGTGGAAAACTCTGAATCGTTCTAGCGAGGTTTCTGGGAAGACGTCATAGAATAGAAGATATATCCAAAGATGAGTGATACTTAATACCATGAAATCCTCCCCATACATGAATATAGAATATTGAATGCTTGTATTTATATATCACATCAGAATAATGACTACACTAAATTAACTTTCATTTTAAGGCTATCACCATTTTTAGAAGATTGTGTACTATTGTTTTGCTTCCTATATACAGTTCTGTGCTTTAGAGAATATTAATTTTAAAATTGATAAATAATTATTAATTTCGCTAAGGAGAATTAAATTAATGAAAATAAATAAATAAATAAGACAATTTTATCGCATTCTTTGATAGAAAAATATCACAAAAGATCAAGATGGAAAATAACTTGCATATAACTCTTAACTGAGATTTGCTCCCATGCGGCAAGTTTATCACTGAGATTTTATCAGCAATTAATTTCTGAATCATTGCTATATCATAACTGCTTGCATTTTTAATCAACTTTCTTTTTTTTCTGTGGAACTACTAAATCTTTTTAGCGAGAGCTCAAAATGTTTAAGTGAGTATCCATCCCGTTAAAACAGGCTTAAACGTATTTCTAAAAAACTATATAAGGGGATAATAATTATTTGTTAAGCCTTTTGTGTAATTTGAAAATAGGTTCACCAGCTTGTTTTTCTTATTTAATGCATTTGCTGTATTTGTTTCGTTTGTTTGTATTTATGGAAATTTAAATATTGTGTTCCAATCCTTCAGGTCTTTTATCCTCGCGTTTCATTTCTGCCTCACACATCCGAAACATCCGGCGCTTTAACTTTAAGAATATAGTAATTGAAATATATAGTATTCTAAAGTATATTTTTTTACGTTTGGTACCTATTAATACAAGATTCAACAAGTCAAAATACTACAAGAAGCACTACCCTATTCGAAGAAGTCTGTTAAGTGGTTGTGAAATGAACTTCTAAAAACATAAACTGATCCTTAGACACTATTTTGCTGATGTTGAAACAATAATCTGTTTATATTTTGAAAGGAAGATAATTCACAATGGACTGTAGAGCACGCGACTTAATATGGGTCAATCGTTAGATTTAGCAACACATATTACATGTCAGTTTTTAAAACACTTACGATTAAAATCACTTCAAAATCAATGTTCATATTTCATAATTGCTCGTTTTTGAGAGAGGAGACTGATATATTTTAAATAATAACTTAAACTCTTATTTTTTATTTTATAGCTTCATATTTTTTGAATCGCCACAGACCTGTAACCATGACAACATGTTCACACATGATAAAAAAATTCCACAATATTTATTAAACATTTTCTTACAAAATTGCTTTGTACTGCGTGTATCTGACTAGCTTTTTTAACAGGTAATTGATTAGTCCTTTTCTATTTTTAAAGCTTAGATTTAATTTCCATGCAATAAGTGGTCGAATTATAGTATAATAATATGCTACGGAATAAATCAGATAAAATAAACAACTAAAAGCACATATAATTATGAAAAATATCAATTTATATATTTACACGGTACTTCATAAATCTACCTGGAAATTCTAATAGTTTTTTGAAGTATATTTCCAATAACAGACATCATTCTTTGTAAAAATGATAATTTATACTAAATCAGTAACAAGATCTTTTTTATCAGCTTTTATGTTAATTATCAAAAAGATAAGAAACTACATTTGTTAGGCTATGAAAGAGGAACTCTAATGGGAAAGATTGCATGTTCGGAAATCAGTCTTAATCTAATAAATATGGAAATTAAAGTCTTCTCGAACGCATGCACAAAAAACTACTTATTAATATTTGTCTTCCTTCTGTTCTTCACCACAAAATGAATCTCTTCTTTTCGTTCGTGTGTAACTTCCACGAATAGTTTTTCTTAGCTGATAAGAAAAGAAATATGAAATCTTTTTCCTGGAAATAAAGAAACAATACTCGGAGTGAATTAAGTAAGTAATTAGGAATATTATTGCCCGGAATCAATAAATTGCAGGATATTGATGAAATTATCCTGGAAAAAAACTATAATTAATCGAAAGAAGAAATTGCAAGATTGAAGTAAAATGAAATTATATTTCCGAAAGAAAAAACTTTTCTTCTTAATTAAAAATATTTTGAAATGGATTTTTCATGGTATGGTTTATAGATCATAAGGTACATGATGTCTCTGTTCCAAATGATGGATCTGACCTCATTAGCAATTGAATTATCAGAGTCAGTATGACCAAGAAAGCACAGGGCTCTTGCTACACTGCATTCAATTTTTGGCACATCAAGGACTCCCTGAGGATGACAACTGGGCAATCCCAACCCTCTCTTCTAGCCGAACGGTTTTTAGAAACTATGACTGCAATAGATACCACTGGTGTATTCGTTCCTATTAAATAGTTTTTATCTTCTTCTTCTTCATTGGCGTAACAGCCCAATGGTAGGCCAAGTCTAAAATATAAGTCAAGTACAGGCCAAGTCTAAAGCCTACTGGACAGATTTCGAAACAGATGTTTTCTTTTTACGATGTAATGTAGTCACTTTACGACTATTGCAGTTAGTCATACAATGCTCTACAGTCATATGAGACCAGGACTTACGGTTTAAAGTGGATTTCTGGCTTATATGGATTGCAAACATCCATGCCGCCGCCGGATTCGAAACAGAAACGTGTGACACCGAGCTCTGGTCACTCGGTCATCAGGCCCAAATGGTTTTTATACGAAATTATTTTTTAGAAACTCTGGCTACTATTTTTAATGTTGATGTTCATAGAAGTGAAAAATATATTTCAAGTACCCATACTTAGGCTTGGCTGCCTGAATATTTAATGGTAAACTTTGATTGCTCTCTCTCTTTATCTATCTATCTACCACTTTCTCTCTGGGTTCGAACAAGCCACTTTTATTTGGAAAGTCTAATGCACTATCCAACGGGCCTTTCTGTACCATGAATGAGTCGAATGTCAAAAAAGGGCTATTTCTTATTAATTCTGAATGGCAACACTAATAAAATCGAGTTTGAGTAGTTCACGATACACGCACAATTTATAGATTTATTTTTTGACTTTGAAAACTTATGTAAAATAAAAGATGCGCAATAAATGGTAGGACAATTTCATATAATGAAACTCCAGCTTTGAATAATTACGGTTTCAAAATTGTGTCGCTAGTGTGTGAAATCTGTTCACCAGAGAAGAAAGAGGAGTCAGCCAAAACATTTTCGACACCTGAATCGAATTTTTTTTATGCCAACTAACTCCTGACTCCTTAGTCTAATTTTATCTTCTATGATCTTTAAATGGATTTAGAAATATGTATCCAAAAAAATGTTTATTGACTTATAATGAACTCGTGTGTATATAAAAACAGATTTTTGCGTGAGGAATTATTTTTATAAAGATAAAGTATTTTCCCTAACATAAAAGATATTCTTATACTATAAATTTGCTTACAAAAAAAATACATATATCCATGAAAATAACAGTACCAATTGGATGGATACTAAAGTATCAGAATATAATTTAACACAAAAAAAACAATTGTTATCGTTTCTTATCCCATTTAAACCAGATCCATGAACCCTTGTGTTCTCATGGAAGGGGAAAGGGGGTTCAGCTTCTATCGTGATGGAGCACCTGTAGGTATAAGTCTGACTTGGCTCCATGCCGCTGAATAAGAAGAGAAGTGTCTTCCGGGATGACATTCAGGGGGAAATTAACCCTGAATATATCTGTATATATTCAGGGGTTAATATATATATAGTGTTAATATATTGTGGATGGACAACCAAAACAGCTTTTTAATAGTAGCTTCTACAAGATCTTAAACCTCAGTGCTGAGTAAAGTCTCTCAACATACTATACATGGTTTGCTGCTAAAGTAATCCCCATCTTTTCTACTGATTGTATTACTGATGCATACAATTAAATTGTCTCCTTAACATTTAATTTTAACATTAATTCCTAGGATATTGGAAAGATAAAAATTATTCGCATAAAAGAGTTGGGAATTTTAAACCATCCCCGGATTCTGACACATTTAAAAATCCACCAATCCTGACTCCTACTCCCCACTTCTGCATTTAACAGAGTGTCAAAAGGTTATTATCAAAGAATCCCTTTTATACATTTACAAATTATTCTGTTAAGTCTGGAAACTGAAAATATTCGCCTTAAAACTACCGGAAGACACGAAGCAAATCCGGCCATGAAAAGCAGCGACTCAGTTTACTGAATCAATTAAGAAACCGAACTTCTTCCTTCCTTCGAACCGAAACCGGAAAGCAAGCCGGTTTTGGTTATTTATTTCATTTTCTTTTTTTTTTTACCTTTGACTTTTCTGGGCTGTCTGCGACTGGTAATGCCCACTGATCCCTGGAGATCGTCGAAGGGATCTCTTTGCTTTGGCATGCATAACACATGACGTGGATGAAGATCTCGGTTTATTTATCGATTTTTTTTTTTCTCCACCCACACTTTCGTCGCCATTATTCAGCCCATCTGTCGGAAAAATTGTTTGGAATATTCAGAAAAATATTCGAAAAGGAACTTTGAGGTCTCTCTCATTTCTTTTCTTTTTATGGTGTAATATTTCCAGGATAGTGAACAAATGTTATTTGAGATTGTAGCATTAAAGCCAAGGATAAGCGGGATTGAATAATTTCTTCCAGATATTTGAAATTTATATTTTTTTTTATTATGGGTGTCCTTATTATGTCACTTATACCATCAGAATTGTTCACAGATAATTGATGAGAGGAAGATTTATAGCGGTAATCATGCCACATTTGCATGTCGTATGAATACAAAATATCCTGTCTTTTTAATTGAGGCAGAAAAGTATCTCGTTTGATTTACAGAGCACTTCGAATGTGTTGGAATGATGACTTACCAGGAGACTTCAGTGGTTATTTATTGGCACACACCAGTTATAATAAATAATTCTTTCCCATGCCACCTTCACTTGACTTTTTGACTAAACAATTTTTAAAATTATTTGATAGTTGTTATAATGCCTTATATTTATACTTCAAAAATAAACCAAACAAAACGACCTGATACAAATTAATTAAATTTCAGAATTTTTTAATTTAAATTCATTTAATTTGAGCTGATATTATTGTAGCAAACATCAAACAAATTTATGTAATGTGTATTGAAATGAGACAGCATTATTCATCATAATTAGTGGAAAAGAAAACGTTTTATAAAAGCTTGTATTAAAAAACAGTATAAGAAAACCAATCATCCGTTTAATATACTTTTAAATAATTTTTCTTTCTCCTAATGATATTTCTGAATAGTTTAATACTCAATTAAGCGAGATAAAATGTTTTGCAATTACCATATTGAACAATAAAAAAAAAAACTACTTGCAACATGTAATCTTCTTTTCTTCATTAACATGCAACTGAATTTATAACAAAGAATAAAGCATTTATTGTGGAGCAGGGTGCTGCCACAATTCTTTTTTTTTTCTAAATTATTTAATTCTTTTGCAAATTGATGTAAACAAGTAATATAAAAAAAAAATTCTTAAGTCTTCCTACTTTTTTTATCACTATATTGCAGAAACTCCTTTATAAATAATTTTCCTTCATTTTTTAGGTTTATCTGGCGCCATCTATAGATACATGCAACTTAAATCTAAAAAAACTAAAATTAATTTATTAAATTTAATTACTGAATTAGTATTTGAAAAACTGTATGAACATCAAGTATCATCCACTACAAGTTCAAAAAAAATGTATTTGAACTTGAGTGGATGACTAAAAAGTATTTTATGAACGATTGAAAATTTGAACGAGATAAATATAGGGAGAGTGTCAGCTAATAGAAGGAATTGAAAAAATCCACTTGCAATATGTAATCTTCTTTTCTTCATTAACATGCAACTGAATTAATAACAAAGAATAAAGCATTTATTGTGGACAGAGTGCTCAATAATTCTTTTAAAAAAGAAAAAAACATGAAACAAGAACAAAAGATACTTTATAAAATTCTCTTCCCATTTAAGAACCAATACTTATGCAATTAGTGGAGACATCTTTCACAAATTGATGTAAATGACTGAAAGGGCAACATGGCAGCACAATGCTAAACCTCCATTAATAAGGCTTATTCGGTGAATCGTTGGTAAATTCAACCGAATAAGAGTTGGAAAAAAAAAACGCATTAAATGTTCGAGCCTGAAGAATTGTGCAAACGATTAGTGCAAAATGAAAGGAGGGTGTAGCAAAAGATATTCCAATTGAGTCTTAAAGCCTTTGACAATGTTTCATTAAAGAACAAATTTCCAGACTCGTGGATTAAAATACCACTTTCAGAAAGTTTTGTCCCGACTTTGATGAATGTTTAATGAATTTCGGTTACAGTTATTTTTTTTGTCCATTACGGTTTTAACATCTTGAATTCTAAATTGGCTACTTTGGTTGGGAAATTATTCCTTTTCGAAACAATGTATGGATTATTCGAAATTATTTTATTTTTATATTCATTGAATGTTTTAAATGATACTTTATTATGTGTCGTTATACCTCTCTAATTATTGTCATAATTTGAATATTTAATCTAAAAAGAGTTTGATAAATTAAAAATGGATTTTACAGCAGCCAGATTGTCTTTTTATTAATGTTAACTATAAATAAGTATTAAAAGCTTTGTAAGCATTATCTATTTGATAAAATGTATCTTTATCATAAATTAATTTTTAAATGCACTGGAAGTATTTAAATTAAATATTTTAGAACTGTGGTATAAATGGTGTTTTAAATTGTAAACATGTTTTAATTTATGTGTTTATTCCTTGTAAAAATCTATTTTTACCATGTTTATTTAAAGAATTTTCTTTGCCATTTTGAAAAAAAGCATAGCAAACACATGTATTTTAACTGCTGATTATACTGATCCTTCTAAAGGATATATATAAAATATTTAATATTTTTTTCTAATGCATCTGGCAAGTACTTAGACAATTAACTTTACGCTAAAAGCAAGGAGTGCACCGCCGTTACTTATTTAGCACTATTCATGGGGCACGTGTAGCTTGAAGATATGTTATGGACGCGATAACAGTCAAATAATTCGTCAAAAAAATAAAAAAAAAATAAAAAAGCATTTGTTTTGTAAAGCGAACATTGGTTTAAATTGTTTTAAATTGAAAAAAGTCTTACAAAATTAAATATTATATTAAGTACCATTATTTTTTTTTATTTCCCGATTATTACTGAAAAAATGTAATTTTAATATATTTGGAAAAAAAGAATGTCACATTAATCAACTCATTCTTTAAGTATTACTTTAAGAACTGTATTTCTATTGAAATGGAAATGAAATAAGTGCTCTAATGAAACATTTCACAATGCTGTCAAGTATGCTAAATACCTGAAGCACTAATATACCACATCGTCTGACTCGTGCGCCGGACAATACGTAACAGTTTTGACCGCTCGGGTAATTTCCCCGATGACTGGCCGGGTCATTTAAGCAATCAATTGATTGACACCTCTAACCTGCTTACTGTTTGCTGACTGGCCATTTCGGCCGGCATTCACTCCTATGATTTACGATGCAGGCTGATGTCCAATTCGCATGTCACATCAGCAAAATTGTCTCGATCACCTCGCCTTAAACGGTTGAACAATAGGCATCATCATTTTATAATACTCCGTTGGCACGAAAATGTTGCTGGTTCTTTTATATATTTTTGATGATTAGGTTTGGTGTAATTTTTTTTTTGTCATCTATACTCGTTTGTATTAATTTAATAATGACTCTCCGTAATTTAACTGTAAAAGATTATATATTAATGCCAAATAAGCCTTGTTCAGTTGTAAAGCTGATAGAATAATCCTATATATATATATATATATATATATAACTGTGTGTATATGTGCAAGCTCAGTGAGATAGCACTGCAAAAAGCAAAACAATGCAAAACCCATAATAGTGGTAGTGAGTAAAACACAGTGAATGGAATTTTAATATTATGTATTATGGGAATCTTATGCAGTGGAATTTATTGAAAAACTCTAGATCCAGAGAAGACGTCACTTCTGATAATATTTCTTATGCAATTAATTTTTATTAGTTATAAAAGTTTTTACAAGGCTATTTCAATGTTTTTTACCCATTTTAAATATTTAACATTTTAAAATCATTTGTTCCATAATATTAAAAATATTCTCATCAAACAGCGTTCAAGAAAACGGTCCATGAAAACATTAACTCATTTCTCTGGAAAATCTAAAAAAATTAATTTAAATTTCTAATTAAAAAAATAACAGACTAAAGAATTCCAAACGATTTTATAAAAAAAATAAATTTTAAAAAATTAATGAAGAATTCCAGACGATTTTATTAAAAAAAAAAAAACACGTGGAATAAAAGAAACTATAGAGTTCCAAACGAATTTATATAAAAAAAATTTAAAAATAAAAAAAATACGAAGTAAATTTAAAAAAATAATTAAAATACTATAGAATTCCAAAAAATTTTTATAAAAAACGCGTTAAATAAAATTAAAAAATAATAAATAAATAAAGTATCGAATTCCAAACGATTTATAAAAAACACGTGAAACAGGATTTAAAAAATAATAAACAAAATAACTATCAATTCCAAACGATTTTGTAAAAAACACTCGAAATAAATTTTAAAAAATAATAAATAAAAACTATAAAATTCCGAACGATTTTATAAAAAAAAAAAACATGTCGAATAAATTTTTTAAAAAAATTGGAAACTATAGAATTCTAAACAATTTTATCGAAAATCACGGGAAATAAATTTAAAAATAAAAATAAAAACTATACAATTCCAAACGATTTTATAAAAAAACATGGAACAAATTTAAACGATTTTATAAAAACAAAATCACGTGGAAGAAATTTTAAAAAATAACAAATTATAGAATTCTAAGTAATTTTATAAAAAAAAAAGATGAAATAAATTTAAATAAATCAATAAGAATACTTTGTGAAAGGGATTTTTAAAAAATTATAAAATCAATAAAAAACGTTGAAAGTGGCCCAGGAAAGGGTTTATGGGTAACAAAGATATTGTCAATAAAATATCTTGCAGCTTAAAAAGTTTTTTTTACTAATTTTAACCATAGAACATTCGCATTACACAAAGATAATGAAGATAACTAAGGTAAAATATGGCAACAATAACTGATTCCACCCTCCATTTTTGTCAACAGCATTTTTAAATTACCACAATTTACTATTTGTAGTCGGTTAAATCATTTATTCATTTACTTTTTTGTAAACAAGTTTGTAACCACATTAAAATTACATACCATTAAATATGAATTAGGAATGTCCAATGTCTGCTTTTCACGAGTTGTTTTGTCTGCGGTTTTCGATTTCGGTTCCGCTGTTGCTCTGCTCTTTTTCGCGCCTCGTTAATGTTTTTCTTTTTATTGCATTTTGATATTGGTTTATCATCAGTGATTATTCCTTTAATTTTTTGTTATTTTTGTTTAGGGATGATTTCATTTGATTTCTTATTTTATTCTCATTGTATGTTTACTCTATTGTAACTTTGACTTTCTGTCTTAATTGTAATGTTTTTTGTTCTCTGATGTTAGAACTTTTCTTCTCTGATTTATTTAATTTAATTTTCTAATTTTTAATTTTTCAAAGGGCTCGACCACAAGTCACTGCTAATCATTCGCCAAGTGAAGGTGTGGTCGCTGCGCGACCAAGGCACTCCAACAAGTCACCGATAAGAAAATTATTGCATTACAGCCCATTACATAAATTTTAAAAAATAATAAATAAAAAAACTATAGATTTCCAAACGATTTTATAAAAAACATATGAAATAAATTTTTAAAAGATAATAAATAAAACTATAGAGTTATAAAACGATTTTATAAAAATCACGGGAAATAAATTTAAAAAATAATAAATAAAAAACTATAGAATTCCAAATGATTTTATAAAAAAAATCACGTGGAACAAATTTAAAGGATTTTATAAAAAAAAAAAAAAAAAAAAAACATTACGTGGCAAAAAAAATTTAAAAAAATATCAAATTATAGAATTCTAATTAATTTCATAAAAAAAAACCCCATGAAATAAATTTAAATAAACCAATACGAATACTTTGTGAAAGAGATTTTGAAAAATTATAAACCAATCAGAATTGCATTACAGCCCATTATTACATTCCAATACTAACCGTAAGCATCTGCTTTTTCAATCAGAATACTTTGCAGAAATCTCTGAACGGTCGACGAATAGATTTTCTGAATTTTCTACTTTCAATTCCAACCCTACATTTATTAAATGCCCTTTTAAATGCACCTTGGTCTGCAATCACTTCCATTTAAAGTACCATTACCTTCCACACAGCAGTATCTACCCCTTTTGAAATCAGTGACTTATATAAATAAAGCTATACTACTCCCTATATACAAGCTATATATTCCCTATATATAAGCTATACTATAAAATTTTATTCGCATAAAATATTACATAAAGAGGGCCTGATTGGCCGAGTGGATGGTGCTCGGTACCACAGGTTTCGGGTTCGAGTCCCGGCGATGCCATGGATGTTTGTAATGATTCGAATCCACTTTAAACCGTAGGTCCCGGTCTATTATGATCGTAGAGCGTTGGGGGCATTGTTACTCCCGCGTCCGTAGCTATATTCAAGTTACACGCGCCCCCTGGGTAACGCAAAGTGAGTAACGTCTGTGCAGCGCTTGCCTTAAGGCATCCAAGACCAAGTTGTCTAAGTGTTTGCCCGCTGCATTAGAAAGAAAAAATAAAATAATAATACACTTAAAGATACTATAATTAAATCTATTACAATACACTTGAATCTACTATTATTACGATACACGTGAAAGTACAGTAATTACATTTATTTTGATGCACTTGAATCTAATATAATAGTATCTACTAATAAACTTGAATCTACTATGATAGTATCTATTAATAAACTTTTAATCTACTACTATGATAGTTTGCTCTAATTGCATCTATAAACTTTAATTACTTTAATACATTTACTACGAACATGAATTTGCTCTAATTGCATCTACTACGGTACACTTGAATTTACTTTAATTACATTTACTACGAACATGAATCTACTTTAATTACATTTACTACGAACATGAATTTACTGAAATTACAGTTACTACGAATATAAATCTACTGTAATTTCATCTACTACTGGATTCGAACCACTACAAACATCCAGGGCACCTCCGGGACTCGAACCCGAAACTGTGACACGGAAGCCAGAGCGCTAGTCATTCGGCCATTCAGGCCCCACATTAAAGTATTAAGTTTCCAAAATTATTTCAGCTATATTTTCTGTCACCGATTCGCTTATTGAAAATAACTTAACTCTACGCATTTACCAAAACTAGTTGGATATGTGGATTAAATTGAGACAGACAACTGTTAACTGTATTTTATGAATTTAATGAAACGCTTCAACTCCAAGTTGGAGCGCTATCCAAACACGATCATTATGCCAGAAAACAATTAAAGCTGACGTGATTAATGATTTGTTTCAGCAAACATAAACTCATAGATGCATATTTGGATAGATTATTATCCCAGTTATAATAATACAGCAAAATTCCCCACACGTTTGACTCGCCATTCAAACTATTAGAATGCTTATTACAATATAACATCACCCAAGTCAAGTATGCGTCGGACATAATGGAATAAATTTGCACAAAATTTTAGAAATGAAACCATCACTGTTTTGAATGTAAATACATTTTCCTGTTTTGTCCCAACAAGTAGACTAACAGTTTTGACAAAGAGTACGTTTCAAAAGGCTTTTTGATAGTAATAAGTTCAAAAATGTTTATTTAACATAAACAAAATAGGCTTTCTGTATTTTTAACTTTTAATTGATAATAATTTTTAATTGAGTATTTAAATAAATTCAAGTAATATAAAAAAAAAAAAATAAATCCAAATAGAAAGCAAATTTTTCATTTTTTTTAATTATCTGTGTATATATGTCTTATCTCCCTTGACTCTGATTTAATATTTAAAAAAACTATTAACATCCAGTGTACCTGACAAAATTAAAAAATGTTTTTGAACTTGAATGGAAGAATGTATTTTATTAACGAGATTTGATTTATTTGAACAAGATATATATAGGGAGAGTGTGAGATAATGAATTGAATAAATTCGAATAGAAGCAAATTTTTCTTAATTATGTGTATCATGTCTTATTCCACTTGACTCTTTTAGAAGAACTAGACTTGACAAAATTAATCATTATATTTTTAGTGAATTAGGGCCGGGAGGGCCAGTGGCTACCTGGCGCTCGGTACCCAGCTTTCGGGTTCGAGTCCCGGCGGTACCATAAGTTCGGAATCCACTTTAAACCGTCCCGGTCTAACAGGATCGTAGAGAGTTGCGGAGGTAGTGTTATTCCCCGTCCGTGGCTTATCTTCAAGCTAAACACACCTTCCTGGGTAGTGCAGAAGTGAGTAACGTCTGTGCAGCACTTTCCTTAAGGCATCCAAGACAACTATCTATGTGAGTTTGCCAGCTGCATTACGACAATAAAAAAAAAAGTTAAATGTGCATTTAAAAAATTCTCAAAAATCAATCCAAATAGTCAAGTTTTTCTTAATTATGTGTATTATGCCCTATCCCTTTTGCTCCTTTAGGAGAACTATACGGTACAAAATGAAGTCATCGTATATGAGTGAACTATTTTCTAACACCAAAGTAAAAGTCTGGGATGACTAGAAAACATTGAGTGGAAAAATTCGCAAAGCCTGTTGTCAATTTTTGATTAAGAACTAAAAACGACTACCTGGCCGACCATCTGCCAAAAATAGGGATTCAAATATGGATAATCATTTCTTGACATCCTATGTCAATAACTATAAAACATAGAAATTTTCTTGGTTTAAAATAATTCGCCTTTTTTACTTTCGCTCTTTGGGTTAGTTTTAGTTTTAGTTTCATTTCGTTTTTTTTTGGTTAGACCAATAATAACTTTTATAATAAGTGATTATTTCCCTAATAATGCCATCCAAGGAAACGTAAGTCAAGCCTAATCTACATTACATACATTATTTTTGTCTCACATATATTGCTCCTTTGAGATAAAATATAGGGAAAATAAATCCCGGTTCCATCGGGTAAAGAGCCGTTATTTACCATAAAGAAACTAATATTATCAGATAATAACCAGAATTCTCTAACCGATACATTGAAACTGTGTAGTTATTCTTGTTCCATCTGCTATTTGCAGTTATTAAAAATTAAGATGATTTTAACCTTTTCTGAAGTTAGAACTCTTGTATGAATTTTTAAATAAATGTTGTAATCTCAGAGAAGGGCATAGTATGTATGCTAGCTCTGAGGTTCGAACTATTTTTAAAATCAATGTTGCATCAAAAATGAAGTATATGCATATGACATTTGATTGTTGTTAAACTTAACAGCTAAAATATTTAAACTTAATCGTTTTATATTAAACTACTTCCTATTTTAGAATAATTTTTAAAGAGATGTTCAAAGCTGCAATCTGTCAATCCGATTATCTACGAAAGGTTTTATTTTTGTCGTCTTTTCAATCAAGTTTTCTTTTATTTAAATAATTGATTGTATTAAGAATTATTACTCAAAATATTCATTATAACACCTGAAAGACTTTCGCTCACTTGCCTGCTTGGTTGTGCATACCAACAGCCAAGCTTATTTAAGGTGTACGTACTAAATCATTCGAAATTACAAAAGGTTTTTTTTTAATTTTTATGGTACTGAAGAGCAAAACTAAAAAAAAGAATTTCCTCATCAACATTTAAGAATTCTTCTCAAAAAAATACTTTTTTTCTGCATTGATAGACTTTGTGCCCCGTTAATGATAAATTACTTACATAGGTAGGTATTAACCATTTATGCAAGTTGCAAGTGTAAAAGCTTTAAAAATTCCTATAAGGCATCCATATTGTCGATGCAAAACATTAATACTCATTGTCATGATAGCGATTAGACCTCCTAAGGTCTTAAAAGGTGGACTGAAAAGTTCATAGGCTGACACATAGATGGCGCTACTAGTATTAAATTCATATGATTTTTAGTTAGCCCTAACCTTCAAAAGGCACGTGTATAAATTTGGCAGCTGTTTCACTAATAGTATGTGAGTTATAGCATTTTTAGTGTTCATCACTTGCAGTCCACTCGGCTGGCTGTCGATTAGACTCCGCTGTGAAATGATGGAGCATCCATTGTCACATATCGACGCAAAAATTCGGGTTTATTACGATTGAACAGCTCCAAACACTGCTTAGAATCATCGATTCGTTGTTGTTTTTTGGAGCTCGCGCGGCACCCACTTTGAACAGAGCTTTCGCAAAAATATTTATTCACGATATGTCCAACACGTTCCTTTGATATCTTTAGAGTCTGAGCTATCTCAATCAACTTTACTTTACGGTTATCAGAAATTATTTTGTGAACTTTTTGATGTTTTCGTCTGTAACAGCCTTTTGGATCGTCCACTGCGTGCATCGTCCTCGGTGCTCATTTCGACTCGTTTAAACTTAGCAAAACACTTCTCTACGGTTGATTTTCCTGGTGCAAAGTCCGAATAATGTTTATCAAGCCAAGCCTTGGCTCCAATAGTGTTTTTTTCGCCAAAAAGCAATGCTTTATTAACACACGAAATTCCTTTTTATCCCTTTTTTTTTCAAACTAACAAAAGTTGCTTCACTAAAAATGCTATAACTCACATACTAATAGTGCAACAGCTGCCAAATTTATACACGTGTCTTTTGAAATTTTGGGCTAACTAACATCATATGGATTTAATACTAGTAGTGCCATCTATGTGTGTGCTTAGGAACTTTTCAGCCCACCTGTTTTTTAAAAAAAACCGTTTTAGTTAAATGTAGACTCGCGCACTACTATCTATTGAATTGTGACAACTCAATATATTGCAACCATAAAGCGGTGACATACAGCGCGCATCGGGGTTGCCAGTTTCGTGAGTGAAGTGACCATACACCTCACGTGACTTTTACAGTATTACTGTCCATTGTCGAATGACATAATAGGTCTCTTTATGATCACTCTGACGGGGCTGGACAATTCGTTTACTTCTGTTACAGAAGAAAATAAGCTTATATTACAATATGGAATCATGTGCACTCATTTAGAATTAATTTTACTCATATGTGATGATAGGTTGGTTATTTTGCCCTCAATCTTCACAGTTAGTGCGAAGGAAGACAAATGTTTACAATTATGCAACGATTTTCAAAAGAAATGGTTCGTTTTAAGTTTTTTTAAGTAAATATTAATTTATATTCTATATATTTATTCTATTATTATATATTTATTATTTTCTATATATTTACAATTCTATTATTTTATATTATTTCTAAATATTATTTCTTATTTTTAATTTATATTCTATCAATAATTTTCTTGCGTTATATAAACCCTCCAAAATGATTAAAAAATAAAATATTCATTTATGTGATCTTCCTGTAATGTTTTATTATATTATATTTGATACAAAATCATCAGAATTGTAAACAATATAACTTTTCTCGTATCTATTTATCTTTAGTAAGTATATGACTAAATAAAGGTATGAGTTGAGAACAAGAATTTCAAGCATTTGGAAATTTTTCAGAATCGCTTCGTAATGTGATTAGATTTTCTAAATAAATGCGCGCAAGGAAAAAAAACCAAGAGGAGATACAGAGTCAACTCTAGTACGAAAAGGACTAATTATATCTGTCCTAACTTTCTGTTTCTTTAGAATAGGGGACGCGCTCTATTTTATCGCTACGCTGTAGATGCAACCCATTCTATTTCGATGGTGATAAAATTTTCCTTGGGAATAGAATGCACATGAATCAATCTTGTTCCCGGACACCAGTGATTATTTAATTGCCTTCAATGCCCTCAGTAAATTTTGAATACTTTTCCTTTTCTCTGTTTCTTATTGTAAGCGTCGTAAAGATCACGTCGATGAATATAGGATTTTCATTAGTGAGATTGAAAAAAAATAACCATTACAGGATTGCAAGATGGAGGAACATCCAGAAAAATATTTTTTTAAAGTATTCGGGTTGGAAGTTTATTAAACAGATTTTTTTTTTGCCAACTATTGAATCAACTTAATAAAAAGTAAAGAAACTTTTTAGTATCGCAACTATTTAATCACCAAACCAAAAATGTTATCAGTATACTGGAGACATTATTTTGCAAAGCAATGATTGCAACGCACGCTACCAACAGATTTGAACCTCAGTCCTCTGCATGCTAGCTTCGAGAATTACCATTTTCCTCAGGTCACCCATTGTTGATGAAGAAGAGAACAGGGCCTTCTGGGAAGACTTTTATGAGCAACTACCTCGCATTTACATGTCTTATGAGACAAAACCCAAAGAACTACAACTAGACAGTCTGACTGTGGGTGCAAACTGCTTTATGCACATGATTATAATCACCAACGAGTCTTCTCGTCTCAGAAAGTGGTGACCACAACAATGCCCCCAGCGGATTCAAAACTCAATCTTCCTTCACCATTGAGACATTGGTTTTTGAAAAGATGCAGAAGAAGCTAAATTTATATTCTTTTGTCCACCCAAACCTGTAGCACTCTGCTGAAATTCAATTACCCAGATACAAAAAAAATGGCATCAGTAAAACAAGCTATTAACAACAAAGTGAAAACATAACATAAGCAATTTTTTTTCCCTTCTAAATCACAATGTGATCGAGAAATTTTATTTCCTGCAGCTTCTTTTATTGGCGTATCTAATATCAGCCGTAAAGAAACTAATCTCACCGAGTAATAAAGAACGTTCACTCCACCTAACCGATGCCCCCACTGCCAGAAAAATAAAACGGGCACCACTTTATTACACCATTTCAGCTACTCTTGTTCCATCTGCTTTTGACCATTTCTAAGTAAAGAAGAAGTTCGCGGCAGTTCGACCCGAGTATCAATCAATCTGGGAAAGAAGAAAAAAAGAAAAGAGAAGACGAAAGAAAAGGGGGATCTGTGATGATAAAATGCTTTGAAATGTCCCGATGGAAAGGGAGACATGTTGAAAAGCTGAGATAAGAGAGGATCCATCTTTTGACCAAACCTCTTTTGGAATAACTCTGGGAGATGGCGATGCTTTGGCGATACCTGTAGGAGTAAAAAATATAGGATATTTGAGGGGTTTTTATATTAAAAAAATTCCATTGATGCAGCTAGAATTGTTTGTAGCCCTATTTGGGTCATTGATTGATAGTTTTTTAAATTATTTTGTTATATTAATTCTTTATTTTTATCAAACCCTCCTTCTCAAGTTACACCGAGAAGACTTCACTTCCTCTTGATCTTTCCACTTCCCTCTTGAGGGTGTACAGTTCAATTTGGTAACCAGTAATTTAAAGTAACAAATTTTTTAACCAAACACTTTTGAGAATAACTGTATGATATTTTGATACTATGGCGATACTTGTAGTAGTTAAAATTATAGGATATTTGAATTTGATTTTATTACACTAAAAGAATTTCCCACTGAATGTTAAACTTACTAAAAACTTAACATAAAATGTGCATTTTAAGAATTCCATGAAGTAACGGTTCCACTAAATCAGATGGATATCAGACGTTTTGTCCTACTGTCACAGTTTAAGAAAAAAATTCTATTCAGCGTCTCAGTAAACCCTATCTATTTAAAACGAAAAAAAAAAAAGAGATAGTAAAAATCAGTGTTCTTTTTGTATGTATAGGTAGTTATCAAAATAATGGAAACACACTAGAGTTATAAGGAATCATTTATTAATATGGTGTAAAGGCCACCTTTGGCATGTAATACAGCTTGAACTCACCTGAGAATCGTATCATACAATTGTTGAAAAGTGTTTAGAAGAATATTGAACCATTCTTCATAAAAATTCTGTGGAAGTTCGGAAAGATGCCGATGTAGGATATCGATTCCGAATAGATCGCTCTAAAATAGACCATAATGGTTAGATGAATTTGAGGTCGGGGATTTGTGCCAGCCAAAGTAGATATTTCACATCCTCCTCGTGTTCATCAAATCCTGATTGCTCAAATCCGCTTCCAGAATAAGAGCATTATCATCCTGGAAAATTCCATCTCCTACAGGAAACAAAGTTTTCATCATAGGATGGACCTGGTCTGTTAAAATTTCTCTATACTTCTCCCCAGTTATCCTTCCTTATAGGGTTATGATTGGAAAGACCAGCAGAAAACCACGACATGACTGCCCATACCATGATAGATATCCATCTCCATGCTTGACAGTTGGAAGGAGACGATCAATGCAGACTTTTGCAGGTGTTCTCCAAACATGTGCCAGTCCTGTTGTAGGGAAGAATGTGAAAGATGATTCGTCAGACCATATTACTTTCTTCAACTTATCAATCGACCAGGTTTTGTGGTTGTACACGTTTAACATCAAAAAATGTGACTAGTAGCTTTTGTAGCTCTATGTTGCAAAAGTCCTGTTTATGAAGATGCCCCCTAACTGGAGGTTAAAATCTACAACGGTATACCACTTCGCTAAAGCTACATCATACAACCATGATATATACTTTTTTTATATTAAAAAATTGGTAGCTAATTAATGCTTATGAAGCACATTCTTGATGTCACTTTTATTCACGTGTGTTTTCATTATTTTGATAACCACCAGCTTATATCTATCATCGTCTTAAAACATTGTAAGTAAGAATTGAAATAACCTAATAGCATTCGCAAGACACACAGAAAACAAAGATAAGAAAAAAACAGTATGAAAATAAAATTTACGAGTAATATTAAAATGTGATCCTTATTAGCCGGACGAATCTGATGCGCTGCTATCAAAAGATAAACTCTCTACTCTCATTTTGTCATTAGTATTCATATTCTAATATTTACTAAGTATTCGTTTTTGTACCCAAATTCGTTTTTGTACTCTTTCAGCCGTCAAGAAATAGGTTTTTTTTTTCATTTTCTCTTTCTTTTTTAAACTTTTACCATCCCTTTATTTTTATTAAACGGCCCCCACACCTAAAATGCAACTGCCCTTGAGGCTACAATCACAACCCTCGGGATACTTTCATATAGTAGCATTTTTTAAGTCAACCCTTGGAATTGGTATCCCAACTTTGCGAACCAGTGATCTAAACTGGTCGTTTTTGATCCTGTTTTTGAATAATTGTGACAGATGGTGATTTTTTCATGATACTTGTCACGAAAAAAAAAAAATCGTGACAAGTATAACGAGTTAAAAGTATATGAATTTGGTTTTAAGAAAATATATTTGGATTTGGTTTTAAGGAAATATATTTGAATTTGGTTTTTAAAAATATATTTAAATTTGGTTTTAAGAAAATATATTTAAATTTGGTTTAAAAAATATATTCAAATTTGGTTTTAAGAAAATATATTTAAATTTGGTTTGAAAGAAGTACAAGGCCTTTCAGGGAGACTTTTTTTAATGACAACTTGACTTGTATTTTAATTTCGTATGGAAGATAAACCAGAATACTCCCACAAGTTAACCTGATTATTAATGCGAGACTGCTTTATACGCGTTGTTACAGCCGCCATGGAGTCTCCACTTTCGTTTGCAAAAAGTCGCCATACTCTAATTTCTCCAGTTGCCACTAGGGCACGAATCGTATGGTTCCTGCCTATCTAAATTTACATTTATTCAAAATATTTTCGCTGTGTTTATTCAGGTAGATTATTTATTTATATTTATATTCATTTAGCTAGACAATAACTATTTAGAATATAAATTGCTTACTTGCTAAATTAGGAAATACAAGAACTTATTATAAGAATTCCTTTATGCTGTATGTTCTCTAACTACTGATTCTTTCATTTAAAAATTATTAGCTTATGAATTAGCAATTTAATTCCTCGTAGCTATTCGCTGAATTTTGAAAGCATTAGAAATTAGACTGATCCAGTTCCTCAATTAATCAATTGGACAAATGATTTAATTTGTTAAGATACCGGAGCAATTTAAAGATTTAGAATGAAAGCATACTCTCTGGAATTATGATGCCCTCACTTAATTGAATACTTCCTATACATTTTCACGAGGAAGAAATCATCCAATTGAGTAATTGTAATGAACTTGATGAAATGAGCTCTTTCAACTCTTTTATTTGCTCTAGTACGCTTTTTAATGTTTAGTATATTTCAAATATGAAGTTTATCAGTATTTTTATTTGATATGTTCTGTATACCTAATTTAAAATAATCCTGTTTAAATCTGCAGATAAAAACTAATGTTGTTTGTAAAATTTATGATAAAATTGCTACGTATGTTTTAATGAACTAAAACATGAACAAATCGCTTAATTTTCATGTGTTATTCAAAATATATCAATTTCTGTTACATTTCTTTTACTTTTGTGGATAACTCGAATATTTAGGAATGCATTCGTCATAATTAGGAATATTCAGAAAATTTTTACAGAAAAATGTTATTTTGATACTGGGTATGTTTGCCTATATAACGACAAATTTATAAGTACATAGCCAATCTCCAGAAATTTTATACAATTTCTAGCTAATGTTTATTTGTAATGTGACTTTATTATTTTACTTATAGGAACTTTTGTCTTAACATTTCATTTCCACACTGTAACAAATTCCTGCAAAAAGAATTTTGCTGTGTAAACATTTTAAGCAGATTTCTTGATCTGCTTTGTCTGATCTTGCTCAATTCAATAAGCCATCCTTTGATCATGTGTATAGTTTCTTCAGCATTTTGTTCATTATTGATGCAATTAAAAAAAAAAAAAAGAAAAAAGTCTATAATAAAGGTAGAATTAATTTGCGAATAACCTCCTAAGAAGTAATAGAAAGTGCTTTTTCAAAAAACATTAAAAAAATGCTTTATCGAAGTTAAATATGTCGCACGAAATCCCTCGTCGTCACTGGCAAGTCACAAAATCATTCTCCAAATTCCCCAAGCTTTCCAAATGTTGGCGGTCTGGAGAACTCGAGTTCAAATCTATAGTTCGTGGATTGTTGTCATGCTTTTCCAAAGCAAGGAGACATGATGTCAATTGTGGAGCTATGTATAAGCAACTCGCATCAGCCATCATATTGCTTGATGAAAGTTTTCAAAATTTTTAACCCCCTACAATCCTCCAATGTTGTTAAGGTTCCTCAAAATTTATTGGAAAATCATATTTTTCCTATATCATCTAGAAATCTGTTCGTGGCATACATTAGAGAAACGCGAAATCCATCAATATTCCATGAAAAAAAAAAAAGTTCTACGATACTAAACCCTAATATTAACGTTATAATGCCTTTAGAAAAGAATAATGCTTAAAAGAGCAGCTGCAATCGTGTACTAAAGTCACCGCTGTCGAAAAGATGGAAAATTTATTGACGATTTGATTCTGTATCAATTTTTTGTGTAGTGTCTCACACCAACAAGGATTCCCATATTGGAGTTCTCAGGTTTCATTTCCATAAGGCAAGCAAATAAAAAGCAGTTTCTTCTAAAACTTTTTTTCAAAGATATAGTATTCAAATTCTATTTATATAATTTATTAAGTTTTTATGACAAAAATATTTTTGTGTGATTAATATGCAAAAAAAAAATTTTTTGATAAGATTCATATGTATGACACATATACAGTATATATATATCCTAAAATATATATCATATTTTAGTAATAAATTTATAAATGTTTTCAATTTATATCCTTTATTAAGTTTTTAAGACAAAAATATTTTTTTCTGATATTTGTTAACTGAATAAGAGAGTGCTGCTTCAATATTTATTATTCTAAAACAAAGCAATATCCGATATAGTTATGTTAATATTTCAATATTAAAGAGCAGATTTAAAAAAAAAAATATTCTTTCAATTTATTTAACAAATATGTACTGTTTTATTTAACAAAATAATATTTATTTTAATACGAGGAATAATCATTAAAATATTTTTTGTATGAATTCTCATAAGACTTTCAAACCAATTTTTATTTTGTCTCTTGAATATTTATATATATATATATATATATATATAAAATATATAAAGTATTAAAATATCGAAAATAAAAATGTATTGTAGTGAAATACATGAAGTGCAAAGCATTATACATGTATTAGACACTTCAAAAAAATTATCAAATAATTAAAAAAAAAATTAAAAATCTTAATCTTCAACGCGAAGTAGTTAAACATTATAAAATATCAACAAATAGTAAATAAAATTACATATCAGTTTTTAAAAGTCTGAAAGTAATATCATATCACTATAAATTAAAATAACGTTAACGCATCTTATATAATAGATAGTAAAAATTACTTAGTAAATAAAAGCAGAGCAAATATTAATGTAGCAAAATAAAGGCAATTTTTTTTTTTTTAAAATGGAGGAAATTCAATATTTGCATTCTAGATTTGAATAAGTACGTTATCTGTCTAAAGCAAACATTTACTCAAAGGTACGTGTAATATATTATAAACAGAAGTATTTAAAAGATACATGATTATAAATCAACAAGAGAAGGATTTAACGGATAAATTGTGTCACCAATTTGATAAAAACGTGTTTGGGTGAAAATGTCATTATGTGTATATGTGTGTGTCTCTACAAAATTTAACATATTCAAAAAAATTTTTAACTAACAGGTTTGATCTGATGTTTGTAGTTTCAGTAAATAGTATTTTTTATTATATAATGGTAAAAATGATTTTGGGAAAATTACCATCAAGGTACAGAAACTTTTATCTAGTATATAATCTCGAACTTCATATATCTAAGCAGTTTGACATATTTACTGTTAAAAGTTTGAATTTTTTAAAAGAATCGATTTTGTAAAAATATTTCAATTATTTTAATAAAAACAGAAAACAATCAAAATATATTTGTTAAATTTTGGTAGTCCCAAGATAAAAAATTTTAACCACCAATTGTGATCTGATATTTGCAGCTTTAGTAAATAGTATTTTTTGTTATATAATGGTAAAATTTATTCTGTAATAATTACCATCAAGGTACAGAAACATTAGTATATAATCACAAACTTCATATCTCTAAGCAGTTTGACATATTTAAAGTTAAAAGGAATTTTTTTCAAATGAACCGATTTTTGTAAGAGTATTTCAATTATTTTGATAAAAACTGAAATAACCAAAACATATTTGTTAAATTTTGGTACTCCCAAGATAAAAAGATAACAAAAAATAAAATAGAACATCGAGGTGTTATACATTTAAATAAGTGATTGGTATGGTAGAAGAGTTAATAGCATTAAATTATTTTCATTTATTTTATTTATTAGTAGGTTTTATTTATTTCATTTAAATTTTATGCGTTACTTCTTCCACAGTTACTTGTCTAATGGGAGGAAAATTCCCATACTGAAAACTTCCATCAGGCATGACGAGACATTTAAAACATGTTATCTAAGCCACGATCGGACCCACGTGTTTCTGAAAGCAAGGGCAGCAAAGAACTCCGCCAGTAGATTCGTACCTTAACTCTCCTGCACACAAATAGGACCTGTTACCATTGAACCACGAAACAGTTGTGACCTGATCTTTGGCACGCTGGATTTTCAGATTAAGGAAAATTTTCAACCAGGTAAGTCAACCCCATATATCATAGGCTATGACATGGGAAAAATAAATTACTATAACAGGGGAGGAGCATGTTACATTAATAGGCCGGACAGTCCTTCAATCAGTATATATAATGTTGAATATTACTTTTATATTTATATAGACTTCAACCTTTTGCATAGTCTAACCCCAATCCCGTGGAAAAGTGTTAAGCTGTCGTGTCGGGCGAATTCAAAAAGAGCGACGTTATAGAGAAGGAAGTGCACTAATGTGCAGATTAGGCAACCGATTGTAACTGGGTGAGGTTGCGTTAAGATAGTTGAGGCCCAGGCCTGAGAAATCACAGCTTTTTGACACACACACAAACACCACACACACAAAATCAGAGACATATAATATTTAACACCTTTAAAAACAGATAATTATATATTATTGAAGGATTCCACTTCTAAGCCGAAAACACGAAACTCGGATACGCTCAGAATAAATATGCTTTCTCTCCGGATGAGAGTCGGTAGACCAACTGATCCTTTCTTCCGAATGTCACAAGGGATGCTCTTAAAGTGAGTAGGAGGAAGCATGGTTACAAATTTATTTAAAATCCTTATGATTCTTTATCTTATAATTATTATAGTATATAGCTGAATTTTTGTATTTATTTCTAATAATGTGTTTGATAATTCACTTCATGGAATAAGAATTTAGATAAACATTTATTTTTTAAAGGATTCAAAAATCCGTTTTACTTGATTATTAATCGTTTTTCATAAAAAAATATATATAGAAAATATATTTTTAAAAAATAGTAAATCGAATTCCATGTAGAAATCTATCAGAAATTTTCCAAGGTCTATAAAAAAAAAAAAAATGACTAAAAAACATAAAGAAAAATAAGTGCGAATTTTTAAAATTGAAAATAATATTTTTTTTTTTACCAATAACAAGTTTATGCACATTTAAATATTTAAATAAGAAAAAAACCACAAGTTTAGCTATTTAAACGTAGCTTAAAAAATACACACATACCCGTATATATATATATATATATATATATATATATATATACTCATTTATTCATAGAATACTTACAAAAATACCTTGTGAGCTTAAATAACTGCTTACAATGTAATGGACTAAAATATTTTCAATAAATTATTCAAATTTGCTAAGGTTGGAAACACTTTTTCTTTAACAGCGTTAAAAGTCTGGAAAGGATACGAAAAAAATTTAAAATAGACTTCTTTTCTTAATTTAAACTAAAAAAAATGTATTAGGTTTTTTTTTTTTGGGAGGGGGGGGACTTTCTTAAGTAATACGCATTTTATTTGCAGTTGCTTTTTAGGCAGCATTTCTTAATGAATTTTTCATTTCCTGATGGACTTGCCATCCTTGAAATTCCGTTTCATTTTCAAATCAGAGCAAATAATCTTTGATTGTATCCATTTCAGAGTAATATGTATTTCAATTACGAAAAGAAAGTGAAATTATCCGAGAACTTCAAAATTATGCCTATTCGAGGAAATTTTCAGAAGATATATATTACTTTAAAAAAGCAAGAACTTTAATCTAATTGATTTATTAAAAATTCATGAAAAGAATTGTCGATATAGATTTCTTTAATATATCTTCAAATTATTTTCATAAATGTTTTTTTTTTTTTTTTTTTAAAGGAAACTTTTTTGCAAATAGCAAAAAATTTCATCTATTTTAATAAATATTGCTTCAGTATTTTTACAGTTAACAATAAATGTTAAATTTTATTGTTAACTGTAAAATACTGTAGCAATATTTTAATTTTATTATAAAGTCATTAATTTAAAACCTGCACATTTAATGCAGGATACATTTGACTTAAAAAAAATCATTTCTATATTTTTATTGAAGTTTACTCAAAAACATCTCTTTGTTTCATTCCATATAATATATCCAAAAATGAAAATAAATTTTAATAATTTTGTGGCATTAATTGTAAACATGATGTTGGCAATTACATACACATGGGTAATATTCATTAAAAAATGCAAAATTTTATATATGTACAGCATAGGAGTAATTATAATCACAGGGGTGTATAGGGTAGTAGTTAATTAGAATCACCCTGTACATATATAAACATATGTATGGTTTATATATGTACAGGGGGTGGTTATCCCACTTTCAAAATGCTGTAAAAAAAAAAGAAACCACTCGTCACAATGAGTTCAAATTTGAACTGAAGATACTTGAAGACGGGGAAACGGTATGATATCAAAAAAACAGTTATACCGATTCTTTCCATCCAATTTGGTATGACCTTGTCGTGGTGGATGGACTTTCCACTAAGAGTGTCACAGTTGTTGAATGATTGGAAATCATTTTGTTCGTTAAAAAAAGAAGCAATCAAGCACATTGAACACTACAGCTGATTTAATGTGCAACTCGTGCCAAATAGGTTGTCATTTCGATTCAAAATATCACTGGCAGCCGAATTCACTTTCTTTATGCTGCTTACAGCGCCATCTATTAATACACTTTTGAAACTCTTTTTATGCAGTACCGTTTCTCCCTTCTTCAAATATATTGTTCAAATTTGAACTCATTGTGACGAGTGTTTCTTTTTTACAGCATTTTGAAAGTGCAACTTTAATTATAATCATCTTGTATATTATGGTTATGGTTTTTATTTTGTACTGATATAATAATGCTGACAATTTAAGCTCGTATATTATCATTATTACAAGTATTAGTATTTTTGTTGTTGTTATGAAGTGTTACATCTTATAGATAATTTTTAGCTTAAATTAGAACAGGTCAAAATCTTACAATAAAAAGAGCTTATAAATTAGGACTTTAAAAAAATTTTCTGAATGTCAGCGGTTTTTTACTTATAGTTTTCTGTTACAGATGTACATATGTAGAAGATTCAGCTTTACTAGAGTTGTTCAAAGTTTTCTGGAACTAAATTTTCTACAATAATTAAAAATTTCAATACCTAAAATCTGACAACCAGAAAATCCTTTACAGCCCTAATTTATAAGCTCTTTTATTATAAGATTTTGATCTATTTAAATTTGAACTGAAAAATATCTGTAAAATGTAATACTCTTTAATAATAATAATAAGGAAAATATTTGAGTAGGTATCTGATGATTTACTACTGCTCAAATCTGGTATATAGACATTCCAATATGCAGATTTATTGTAGCTATTCCCATATTCACTGAACTCTGCTCCTTCAAAATGAAAATCCCTAATCCGCTGGCTGATATAAATACTCAAGTTGAAAGAATAATTTAAAATTCCCTGTGTACATGCTTTTACAAAAGTTCTTGCATTTTGTGTAAACATGAAATCAGGTACCTATTCAGCTGAGTGAGACCAAAAATGGCGCATTTTCGAGTTTGGATTTTAAGACCTGCAGTCCGGCTCGTAAAAAAAAAAATGCGCTGACAGTAGCAGTAATGGGCCATAAAACGCTCCTCCCAGCAAAAATGAGGCCAAATGATTTTGGGCAATGAGCGCTAAAAATTGGAAAAGTAATATCGATACGATGATGGGAGATTGTTTCTGATGCAGCCCAGATTGAATCGATAGGAGACTGGAAATAACGCTCGAAACACACTTTCCCGCTGCTATAAGTTGGGCAAAAAATCGATAATTCTGATATTAAATGAAATCATACCGAGATAAATGCGTATCGGATCCTTGCAATGTTATAAAACGAATGTAAAAACCCGCCATCGATTGGAGAACTTAAATTACGCAGCAGAGTTTGATCCTTTACTTGATACGGAGATTTCCTGCTCCTTTGCCACGCGGGGTTATTTAATAACGCTTCTCAAAATTTATGTCCCCAATTTATTCCGCATATTGTTCCCTCTTTGCCTTAAATGATACAAAACACATCCGCCGAATGGGCATGCTTTTTAAAAGAGGAATCAACACGCTTTACGGAAGTGATTGGCCATGTTTTGAATCATCCTTGTAGTAAGTAATTTGGCCTCGTAAAGAATGAAGTTAAAAGAAAATTTATCATTCGATTATTCTCTAATGTTTAAGAATAGTTTTTTAAATGTATATTTATTTCCTTATAAGAGTTGTATTAAAGGAGCTTTGTTTTAAGTTCTTGAAATTTGGGAGGTTTAGTGAATTTATTTGTTTATGATCCTGGTTTGTTTTATGTTCTGAATTGGTTATTTATACATGAACATCTTTTGATATACAGGGTGATTATAATTAAAAGTACCACTTTCAAAATGCCGTAAAAAAAAGAAACACTCATCGCAATGAGTTCAGATTTGAACTGAAAATGCTGGAAGAAAGGGAAAACGGTATAGCATCATTAAAAAGTTCCACTGATTTTTTCCATCCAATGTGGTATGACCTTGCCGTGGTGGATGGGTTTTCCACTCACAGTGCCACAACTGTTGAATGACTTGGAAGTCCTTTTTTACCGTACAAAAACCGAAACAATCAAGCACACTGAACAATACAGTTGGTTTAATGAGCAACTCATGTCAAAAATACATTGTAATTTCGATTCAAAATATAACTGGTAGTCGAATTCACTTTTATCCGCTTATAGTGGACTTTTTTTGAACTTTTTTTGATGCCGTACCATTTCCCCCTTCTTCAAGTATCTTTAGTTCAAATTTGAACTCCTTGTGGCGAATGCTTTTTTACAGCATTTTGAAAGGAGGACTTTAATTATAATCACCCTGGCATTCTTTATAATGAAAATCGCATTCTTTACGATGAAAATTGCATTCTTTAGGGTCTTTATGATGAAAATCGCTCATCTGCTTGAATAGTTAGCAACTGACAATTGATGCAATATGCTATTGTAGCTATTCAGTCCTCTCTTTGGAAATGTTATTTGCATTATTTTATATTCCTTATATAAAAATATGCAGATTTAAGACACAAAGAAAGCAATTTTATTCCTTCTTATAAGGCAAATGCTCATTATACATGAACCTCCAAAAGCTAAGGAACAATCCGGTTTTTTGCGCCTGCTTTTGCAAAATGAATAATGTAGAAACACTAAATTTGGATGACATATGTTTACAGTTATCTATTAATTGCAACATAAGTTTACATAAGAAAAATGCAAAAGGGATTTACAAAAAATTGCAATTGTATGAACGTGTCCATTGAGAAAAATTAATGATCACAGTTTTATGTAGTAAAATGTCATAAAACATAACAAAAATTAGTTTTAATAAGGGATAGGCACTATTTAGCTTGAATGATTGGTGGCATCGACTTTCCATGCTGCCAATTAATTTGAAAGTTACAAAATGGAAGCTTTTGAAGACCAGACAGGACAGTAAGCATTTGTTCCAGCTCTCCTAATGACCTTGAAGGTCTTAAAACAGCAACCTGTCCACGAAGATAGTCCCGAAGATGTTTACTAATGGATTCAGGTTGAGGATCGAGCTGGCTACTCCCTTCGCTCCCAACCAAGACCCTCAAGATATTCCTCAGTGAAACACCTGAAGTTCGTGCATTATCATTCATGGAATGAACTGAATTGCCAATTGTACCGCCATATGGGCGGACATAGGGATCATTTAATCTTCCCGATATATCAAACCAGTCACAGTTCCTCCCTGGAACACATGCACAGTCGGTGTGACCACCTGAGAGATGCCTGCCCAAACCAGACATATTCCACCACCTCGGTAACTGTGTCTTTTACTTGCAGAATGTTGATATTGATGGCTTCTGGTGCTTCATTCCCTCCAGATCAGCAGACGTCCTGAAACACTCTCCAGTCGTGAAGGAATTTGTAAAGGTACAGGAGCCCATTGTTGTCTGGTCCAGAAAACGTGTTATCAATATTTGCCCGAAAGCGGGCCTTCTCGTCGTCGTTATATTTTTAACATAGAACAACTTTTGTCTTGAATAGAGACCTGAATTATGAAGACGCCTTCGCAAGTATTCGGATTTTCTTGATGCTACAGAGTGGTCTGCAACAAGTAGCTGCACAGAAATGCTTCTTCCCCTTCGAGCCGAAAGAGCTATAAAATTATTGTTGTAATGGTCGACTTATAATAAACATGTCTTCTAGACACAGAAGCTTCGGTTTGATATTGATTTCATAGAGAATGCGGTGGACCACACTGAGAGGCACATTAAAAGAATCAGCATCAGCCTGGGACAACCCCATTTAATCTATCCGACCACCCGCTACCTTAACGAAAAATATTCAAACGGCTTCTCTCAGACATTTGCAGGGGCCCCACTTATTGTTAACGAATCTACTAACAAAAGTTGTAAGTCAACAAAGTTGCATGCGTATAAAATCTGATATTTGCATATTTTTTCTCACTCAGATATGCCAGTTCTTTTCTATAAAAAATTGATAGCTATTGTTTTTGCATGATTTTGCATTTTTTTATCGTTTATTTATAAATTTTATTCTGCAATTTTTTATTGAACATCAAAAAAAACATGTTAATTAATTTTTGAAGGGAATACTTAACTGATTGACGATTAGCAATAACTGTTCATATCTATTCATTTTTGATATTCTTGCTATTCAATATGCTATTTGTCTATTATTCATTCTTGTCAATTCATTCATCTCTTCCATTGTTATTTTGGGTTTTTTATGTTTTTGAATATAAACTATTATGCATTGATTAATAAGACATGAAGAAAAATAAATTTTAGGCATTCTTTATAATGAAATTATTATGTGCTCATCTGCTTGAACTGATTGATAATTGGCAATATACTATTCTGTCTATTCATTCACCTCTTCTATTGTTATTTGTGTTTTTTTTTCTATATATTAATGAATATTCATCTATTAAAAGAAAAAGGAAAGCAATTTATGCATTCTTTTAATGAATCGTTCATCTGTTCAACTGATTGACGATTGCCAATATTGCTATTCTGTCTATTCATTCATTTCTTCATTATTACTTGTGTTCTTTATGTTTTCCCTTATATGAACGAATATGCATTGATTTAAGTCATAAAGGATAGTAATTATAGGCATTCTTTATAATGAAAATCGTCTCATGTGCTTGAACTGATTGGCAATTGGCAATATGCTATTCTGTCTATTCATTCATCTCTTCTATTGTTATTTTTTTTTGGTTTTCTATTAATGAATATTCTTCGATTAATAAGAATAAAGAAAAAGCAATTTTAGGCATTCTTTTATAAATCGTTCATCTGTTCAACTGATTGACGATTGGCAATATTGTTATTCTGTCTATTCATTCACCTCTTCATTATTACTTGTGTTTTTATGTTTTTCTTAAATTATATGTGAATATGCATTGATTAATAAGTCATAAAATAGTAATTTAGGTATTGAACTTTAATGAATAATCATTCATTCAACTATTGTTACTTTTTTTTCTATTATAAATGAATATTCTTCATATTAATGAATGGGCAATTTTATGCATTCTTTATAAATCGTTCATCTGTTCAACTATTCATTCATTCTGTCTTCATTCATTTTTGCTTTTGTGTTTTTTAATTTTCTCTTATATGAACGAATATGCATTGATTAATAAGTCATAAAGGAAATCAATTTAGGCATTCTTTATAATGAAAATCGTCTCATCTGCTTGAACTGATTAACAATTGGCAATATGCTATTCTGTCTATTCATTCATCTCTGCTATTGTTACTTGTTTTTTTTTTCTATTATATTAATGAATATTCTTCGATTAATAAGACATAAAGGAAAGCAATTTTATGCATCTTTATAAATCGTTCATCTGTTCAACTGATTGACGATTGCCAATATGCTATTCTGTCTATTCATTCATTTCTGCATTATTACTTTTGTTCTTTATGGTTTTCTCTTATATAAACGAATATGCATTGATTAATAAGACATAAAGGATAGTAATTTTAGGCATTCTTTATAATGAAAATCGTCCATCTGCTTGAACTGATTGGCAATTGGCAATATACTATTCTGTCTATTCATTCATCTCTCTTTATTGTTATTCTATGTTTTTTATCTATTAATTAAGAATATGCATCGATTAATAAGAATAAAGGAAAGCAATTTTAGGCATTATTTATAATGAAATCGTTCATCTGTTGAACTGATTAACAATTGGCAATATGCTATTCTGTCTATTCATTCATTTCTTTCATTATTACTTGTGTTCTTTATGTTTTTCCTTATATAAACGAATATGCATTGATTAATAAGTCATAAAGGAAAGTAATTTTAGGCATTCTTTATAATGAAATCGTCCATGTGTTTGAACTGATTAACAATTGGCAATATGCAATTCTGTCTATTCAGTCATCTCTTTCATTGTTATTTATAGTTTTTCCTTATGTAAACGAATGTGCATCGATTAATAAGACATAAAGGAAAGCAATTTTAGGCATTATTTATAAAGAAAATCACTCATCTGCTTGAACTGATTAACAATTGGCAATATGCTATTCTATCTATTCATTCATCTCTTTCATTGTTATTTTATGGTTTTCTTTATGTAAACGAAGAATCGATTACATAAGACATAAAAAAGGAAAGCAATTTTAGACATTTCTTATATTCTTATACTGAAAATATATGGATCTTGCACATAAATTATAAACATTTTAATTGCTTTGTAAGTTAGAGAAAATAGTTTTAACGTAGTTCTATAATATATCCAGCAACTTTCGAAATCTATGTAATTTATGAAACTATAAGGATAAACATTTTTAGACAAGTAAGAAATATTTTACCTGGAATATTTTATTTTTGATCAAGTTTCTTTTAAACATAATAGCTGTTTTCTAAACACTCAGTTAAAAATATTTATTGTTTGTTAAAGTAGTTCGGAAAAGTTGTTTCCTGAATAAATATAATTTAAATTTGAAAGCTTTACCAAAATAGAGAAGAGCAAAAAAAGTATACTTCTGAATAAAAAATATTGTTTAGTAGATAAAAAATATAGCTATTTTTAAGCAGATAAATCGATGGAAAAGATTACAAGAAAATTGTTTTTTAACAAAAACACAGGAAGTGTTATTATTTTTTATAAGTTTTTATATTTGTTTAAAATAGTTTCAACGACTTTTTAAACTTATTTTACATTGTTATCAATTTTCAAACTTTGATTTTTCTTTTCTTTACGGAGAATAGAGATAGTTTTTTTTGCTTTCTATAAAATATTTTCGATATATAATAATTTGAAGTTTATAACTTTTTGAAAGTATATAGCATTTAACTGTGTTTTAAATTTTCTGTTTCTTTGCTGCGTTATTGAATGTATTCATTAATGTAAGAAACTGATTTAAGTTATCACTTTTTTTTGGTATTAATATAAATTTGTATAAAAAATTTATGAAAAATCTATTCATTATAATGAATGAAATGATACCAACTTTAAAATATTCATTAAATCAGTCACTAATGTTAAATCTATATCTATTACTTGACCTTTTTACAAATTTTATAAACAGGGTGATTATAATTAAATTCCTACTTTCAAAATGCTTAAAAAAAAAAGAAACACTTTCACAATGAGTTCAAATTTGAACTGAAGATACTTAAGGGATTAGATTCAAAAATAGTTCCAAAGTACATTAATAGATGGCGGTGTACGCGTCATTAAAAAATAATTCAGCTGCCAATGATATTTTAAATTGAAATTAAACGTACACTTAAGTGACAAAAGTCATGGATAGCAATATGCAAATTTTCAGATTTAGCATTTAGAACAGGTATAAATGAGCAGTGCTTTCGCAGAGCTTTCATTTCTGTTCAAGTTATTCATGTGAAGAGGTTTTGATTGATAAACCGCACGACGGGAATAGCTTTTGAAAGCGGAATAAGGAGCTAAACGCATGGGTCATGCCATTTTTAAAATCGTTAGGGAATTTAAACAGATCCACTGTGTCAAGATTTTGAAATTTCAGGCATAACATCCCACCATGGACAGCGCAGTGGTATAGCATTTAACGACCGAATTGATAAAGAGTTTAACAGACAAGCAAATTTTATGTATATAGTCTGTTAGAACTTTGGAGAAATTTGGCTTTCTTGGGCTATTCCAGCAGAATTTTAATTTTCAGAATTCATCGTTTGCAGCGACTCGTGGGCACGTGAGCATATCGGTTGGTCCTAGATGAATGGAAAACCGTGGCCTGGTCCATGAGTAAAAAGAAATTTCAGTTGGTAAGAGCTGATGGTAAATGTTGTAAATCGAGTGTGGCGCAGACCCCACGAAGTCATGGACCCAAATTGGGCACTGTTCAAGCTTTGGCTCCGTAATTTTGTGGGCTTTTTTTCATGGCATGGACTTGGTCTTCTGAGAACTGACCGAACATTGACTGGAAATGCTTTGTTCAGTTACTTGGAGATCACGCCATTCATGGACTTCATGTAACCAAACAACGATGGGATTTTTTATGGATGACAATGCGCCATGTCAATGGCCACAACTGTTGCGATTGGTTTGAAGCGCTCCAACGAATGTGCCACCAGATCGTTTCGGGAATCCCATCGAGCATTTATGGGACATCCCGAGAGCGGTGCCCAAAATCCTGCAGGTTATCAACGCTTTCCACTTTATGGGACGTCTATCGAGACAGCATGGCTCAATATTTTTGCAGAAGACTTCCAACGACTGAGTCCATCTTTTCCTATGACAAAATTCGGCGGGAGAAAGGAGGGCCGACCGATAAAGTATCCCATGACTTTTGTCACCATATTTACAGGTGAGTTCACATTAAATCAACTGTAGTGTTCAATGTGCTTGATTGTTTCGGTTTTTTGACGGAAAAAAATGATGCAAGTCATTCAACAGTTGAGACACTCGGTGGAAAGCCCATCCGCCACGTCAAGGTCATACCAAATTGGATGGGAAAATCGGTGGAACTTTTTGATACCATATCGTTCCTCCTTCTTCAATCTCCAGTTCAAATTTGAACTCCTTGAGAAACAGCATCTTAAAAGTGGGACTTTAATTATAATCACCTTGTATTTAAATTTAAATTAAATGTTTTCTATAGCAAGAAAAGATTCAAAAACACTATCACACTATTATTGCTTGTTTAGAAATTACAAAGTCTATTTTTTTTTCTGTTCTTTAAATATTTATTTTGTTATTTTTGTCTAACTTTTTCCGAATATTAGTTATCCATGAAATTTCAGCTAATTGAAATGTCAACATTTTTACGATAACCGAGACGATATCAGTATGTCACCTCATTTTTGGAAAAGATTTGTGGGAAAAAAGATTGCCTTCGGAGGAGTGAGATTTCAGGTTTAATTGACCCACAACTGTATTTAATTTTGTCTTAATCTCAATGCAAGATATCGTAACAAATACAAGCAATTTTATTAATTAATTTTTCCAAAACTGTGGCTTAAAATGCACTCCAACCTATGGATTTGAATCCCGCCCCCTTGTTTTGTAGTAAACACGTATATACCACGTATCACCACTAGTATAACGCTATATCACTTGTTTACGATAATGGAATATTTTATTGTTTCACTTCATACGAAAATGGAAAACGCTTTTTAAAAACAATTTTTTAGCATTTTTTATCGTAGAAAAAAAGGTAATAAGATATTTTTCAGTTTATTTTATTTGTAATTAATCCACGCAATGTTTTACAGTGGACCATCATCATCCATTCCGTGAAGTGATATGGGAGGTTGGCAGAGAAAATAACAATCGAACTTTTTCCGTTTTTCTAGATATTGGAGTTGAATACAAATAACAAATAATAAAAAATATTATAAATTATAATAATATTTAATTAATAATATTATTTGTATAGTATTTGTTATATTAAATTTATTAAATTATTTTTATTTATTTAAATATTTTATTGCATTATTTACTTTTTAGCTTTAAACAACTATGTCATTATTATTTCAATTAGTTTTATTTATTAAAAGATTTATTATATTTAACTTTTATTTATTTTTAAATATATTATTGTATCAATAACAAATATTTTAAAATATTTATAAATAATAAGAATTAATAAATAATATTTTTATAAAATAATTAAATCATTTTTGAAATTATTTTTATTTGTTAAAATATTTATTATATAAAATTTTTAATTATTTTTAAAGTTATTTATGTTGTTAAAAATTTATTAATTAAACTTTTATTTATTTTTTAAAATATTTTTTTAAATAATTTTAATAATAAATAATAATTAAATAATTATTAATAAATATTAAATAAATATAATAATAATAAATATTAATAATATTATTTAAATATTTATTATATTAAATTTGTGAAATTATTTTTATTTATTAAAATATTTATTATATTAAACTATTATTTATTTTTTAACTATTTTATGTTATTAAATAAATAAAAAATAATAAAAATATTTATAAATAATGTTAATAATAATAATTAATATTATTATATGTATAGCATTTGTTTTATTAAAATTTATGCAATTATTTTTATTTATTACATTTTTTTGCGTTATTTACTTTTAAATTTAAACAACTACATCATTGAAGCTCAGTGTCTCCACTCTGTATCAAAATCATAAGCAAAGCAGAACAATTTTAAAAAGCTGTTGTCCCAAATTAATTTTTCACCAAACAAAGTAAACTTCAAAAACAAGCAAAGGCAGCGGTCGGACTTATTATAATTACAATTACTTTAAACTTACCGGAATGTCTGAAAACAAAAAAAAAAAACAGTTTCAATTACTGGTCGCATTGTTCATTATTTTGTTTTGAATAATAAACTTCAGCGACATAAAGCAGGCATTCTGTTGCGCATGCAATTAATTAAACGTATGAAACGCTTTTGTACGTCTGCAAAAAAAAAAATAAAAAAATAAATGAATAAAAAAATGATAATAATGCAAGAAGTCCTTTATTCAAACTAACTCGTGAAGGGTTACCCAAAATTTAGTTATCAAGAAACACAATGAATACAGTTTTTGGAAGAATCCTTGGGATGAACTTTTCATGTTTTGTCGAAATAAGAATAATTCTCTTTGTTTCTGTTGTTCCATTTCGGAACTTTTCATTCTTTTCTTTTCTTTTTTTCATTATAAAAGTAAATAATTTAATGTTGCAGTACAAATTAAAGAAAAGTTCCCACTGTTTCTGCAAAGGGATATGTTTGTTTATTGCTTGCATAGAATGGAATAAAAAAAACACAATTTCTGCTTTTTTTTTTTAAAAAAAAAAATTGAATACAATGAGAACTTATTCTTTTCACAAGAAGTTTCTGTTGAGGTTTAATTTTAAGAAAAATATTATTTGTTCTCATTCTATTCAACCAGGATTATGGATTTTGTTGTTAACCAAATTTTTACATATTCTTTATTTATTATTTTTTTAATGTTGATGATTGCTGTTTAGGTGCTTTAGCCAACAAAGGTCGTAATATGCCGCTAGTAATCCTTAAATGTAAGAGAAGCAATATTGCTACTTCATCTATTCTAGACGAATTTTAATCGAATAAAACAGCCAAGACAATCCAGCTTAATAAGCTATAGCTAAATAATAGTAGGAATAATAACACTGCTGCTTTGATTGTTTCAGCCAAAATTTTAATGAATATAAAGAACTAGTTAAACCACTAAACAACCGATTTTTAACTAAACAAATGAACAGACTAAACCACCAAATAGTTAAAATTTTCACAAAACAAGTGAATAGCCTAAACCACCAAATAGTTAAAATTTTAACAAAAAAGTGAACAGCCTAAACCACCAAAATAGTTAAAATTTTAACAAAACAAATGAACAGCCTAAACCGTGAAATAGTTAAAATTTTAACAAAACAAATGAACAGCCTAAACCACCAAATAGTTAAAATTTTAACAAAACAAACGGACAGCTGAAATTTTAATCTATCGATTGAAAGTACCGAACAATTCCGCAAACAGCTGAAATTTTAACCGAACAAATAAACAACAAAAAGAAAAAACATTTAAACAGCTGAAATTTTAATCAAAAAAATGAGCAGCTGAAATCGTTTGATCATACGAAAAATGAACAGCCTAAACTGGGAAATCTAATTAAGAGTTGAAATCGACAAAACACCTGAAATTTTAACCGAACAAATAAACAACAAAATCGGCTAAACAGCTGAAATTTTAACCAAAAAATGAGCAGCTGAAATTTTGATCATACTAAAATGAACAGCCTAAAAGGGAGAATTTAACCAAAGAGTTGAAATCGATCAAACACCGGAAATTTTAACCGAACAAATGAACAACAAAAATCGGCTAAACAGCTGAAATTTTAACTGAAAAAATGAACACCTGAAATTTTGTTTTGAAAATGAAATCAGCCAAAAAGGAGTTTTAATCTAAAAATGAGAGTTGAAATCAAACTAAAAAACACCAGAATGAAATTTTAACCGAACAAATGAACAAACCAAAACTGGCAAACAGCAAAATTTTAAGCGAACAAATAAACAGCCGAAATTTACCGAAGAAGTGAATAGCCAAAAGCTATCAAACAGTTGATATTTTACCGAACAAATGAACAGCTATTATTTTAAATGAGCAAATGAACAACTGAAACTAACCAAACAGCCAAGAATTTAACCAAACAAATGAACAATCAAAACTGACCAAACAGCGGGCATTTTAACTGAACAAATAAACAACAAAAATCGGCTAAACAACTGAAATTTTAACTGAACAAATGAGCTGCAGAACAAATATGAAATTTTAATCATTAGTTAAAAAATGCATCTCCTCATGTAATATTTAATTTCATTTTAACATCGTTGTTTGGCATCCCTAAATGGAGAAACTGAACAAATTTTAATCAAACGAATTAACAGTATATAGAATATTATTCATATTTTAATTAATTATTTGACAACGACCAAAAAAATGTTTGACGATCAGTTTCATGCCCTTTTAATTCTGAATAAAGATTTTCTGAATAAAGATTTTTATATTTTTAATTTCTAATCTACCTTCAGCAATATCTTCATATTTAAGCTGTACTTTTCTAAATAACATTTGTTTTTCTTTCACTTAATAAATCTTTATAAATTTCGCTATATGGAATTAAATGATTCTATGTGGTATTTTTTTCTGTACTTTTGTGCAAGAATAATTAAATCTTCATTTTCAACTTCCCAATATTTTTTCACTGTTTGTACGAGAACATTTGAAATTTTTTTTATTTCTAATGCAACTGGCAATTCATTTCAGTTGTCTTTTAGGGCTTAAGGCAAGCGCTGCACCAATGTTACTCACTTTAGCACTACCCAGGAGGTGCGTCTAGCTTTAAAGATAAGCTTTATAAACGGATTTGGAGTAACAATACTCCCGCGACGCTCTACGATCCTATTAGACCGGGACCTTTTGTTAAAGTTGATTCCGAACCACTAGAAACATTCATGGCTACCTCCGGGATCAAACTTTAAAACATTGATTAAACTATTCATATGTTGTTCTTCTAATGCAGCTGGCAATATAGAGACAGTTAATCTTTATGCCATAAGCAAGGGCTGCACCGTTGTTACTCATTTAACACTACCCAGGGGGCACGTGTAGCTTGAAAATATGCTACGAACGGGAGTAACACTACCCCCCCAAAACGTTCTACTGCTCTCTATTAGACCGGGACCTATGATTCAAAGTGGATTCTGAACCATTGCAAATATCCATGGCACTGCCGGGACTCAAACCCGAAACTTATCCTGTGTTACCTAATTACATCAACATTGACCTATGAAAAAGTGTTATGAGTATAGTAATTCAATATCTTGACACTTTTTCTCAAAAAAATTACATTAGCGTTGAGTAATTAATGGCCTATAAAGTGATTAAAACCCTCCTTATGTATTTTTCCAAGAGCTACAATTCTACATTTATGTAAGGAATTGGATAAAATCCATTAAAGTTTGATCTGAAAATCAGCGTGGATAATATGAGTGCAAAATGGACTTCTCAAACATCGCACAGAAATTTACTGCTTGTCAAAACAGTGACTTAATGCATATATTACCAGCGGAAATGTCATAAATACCACTTGTCCTCAATTTAGAGCACCACCGCCTTATTAACACTTTATTTAACAACAGCACTAGTAAAGGATCTTTTATAAGTTTAAATCTGAAGATGAGACTAATGGGTTACTCAGACCACATAATCACACTTCGTAATTTATCGCAAGTAATGGCTGGCAAAGCGATTTTCCTCAAAACCCAAAAGTTGGCAGATAAAATTCCCATGAAAAAAAAAAAAAAAAAAAAAAAAAAACAACCCCAAGATGGAAAAAAAAATTGTATTTTAAAGTTAATAAACAAAATAATTACGCATTTTTAATAAATATCCATCTAACAGTTATTCTTTACTAATTTTCATCGTTATTATCACTTTCTGATCTGTCATTGAGTGACACCGCACTTCGTAAATCTTTTACCACTGCTGTCGATTATGATTCGTAACCTTTATCGATGCTATGCTGTCATCATCACTACTATTTTAAACTCAAAATATCATAGCGTATAAGTAAATGTAAGAAAGGTGAAGTATGTATCATTAAAACTTATATATAATATTATCTGAACTAAGATTAATACTTTTCTTAATTGATGCAATAGTCCCTTAGTGGGCAAATGCCTTCTGCCTATTGACAGATTTCGAAACATGAGATGTTTTCTTTTTACGCTGTAGGGTTGTCAGCCATACGCTCAACAGTCATTATATATTTTGGGACATACGGTTTAAAGTGAATTCGAACCACTGCTATTATCAATGCCACCACCGGGATTCGAACCCGAAACTAGTGGTACCCATCGGAAGAATTCTAGCACTTGTATTTAAAACAAAAAAAAATCATTCAAACAAATGCGGCACCACTGACCATTAAGTCATTAGGAAATGAACTCGTCAATACTTCCTAACAGTACAGTACATTTAGTGCAGTACGCTCATCGAGGTGAACAACAGTCAGGGTCCGTCCAGAGTCACATAAAACGCATTTAGGTGAAGTAGTCAAATTAAAAGGAAACTAATAGGCACTAAAACAATCGTGTCCGGCCAAATGACCACGACAGCAGCTTGGAATGAATCCGGCACACAGTGAGGTCCATCAAGCACACACCAGGACTTATCTTTAATAGCTTGGGAAGTCACACGACGAAACGATTGTCTGAAAACTATCCAATTTGGTAGAAAACAGGGACAATCTGTAAGCAAAAATCAAGCTGATAACATTATGAAGAACGTAACATAAGCTTCGAACGTTGTTTAGTTCTAATAAAGCTTATCAGAGCTAAATATATATGTTTTAACATTATAATAATTATTATGTGTACCTATTACTTCAAGAAGATTTTAACCACAATAATGTCTCTATAATTTTGGAAATAAAAATCATAAACACAAGATTCAATTAAAAATTAAAAATCTTGAGGGACAGGGGTAAGCATTGGTTGACCTGTCGAAAACACTACTATTAAGTCATGAGTAGGATATACAAAATATTCGTAAACTAGTTTGCTTAAATAATAATATGTGATACAAAAACTAGGATCCCATTCCGCCTGATTCTTGCCCAGGGATAATGTGCAACTAATGTTTAGGATGACTGTTGTTCGAACCCGCTAGTTACATTGTTCTAGTCATTCCTTTCAGCAATTAGAAGATTCGATAGCGATTTAACAAAAGGAGTACAAAGCATCTCGCATCGATATTAAGCTGCTTTGTGGAAAGTTTTCCGGGTTGTCGCCCATATGACACACAAATGGCAGCAATAATCCTTAAAAGTACTTTTCTCAATGCTCATCAATATGCTGTTAGTTATATACATGTGGGATGATGATTGATGTTTCACCCCAACTTTCGAATTGGAAAGGGATATTCTATGGGGATGAGGATGGAGTAAAAAAAGGAAAACATCTGATATTTTACCGAATAAATGAACAGCCAACATCAACTAAACAGTTGATATTTTACCGAACAAATGAAGGACCAAAACTAACCTAAACAGCTGATATTTTACCGAACAAATGAACAGCCAACATCAACTAAACAGCTGATATTTTACCGAACAAATGAAGGACAAAACCAACTAAACAGTTGATATTTTTACCGAACAAATGAAGGACAAAAAAACCAACTAAACAGCTGATATTTTACCGAACAAATGAAGAACCAAAACCAACTAAACAGTTGATATTTTACCGAACAAATGAAGAACCAAAACTAACTAAACAGCTGATATTTTACCGAACAAATGAAGAACCAAACCAACTAAACAGCTGATATTTTACCGAACAAATGAAGAACCAAAATCAACTAAACAGCTGATATTTTACCGAACAAATGAAGGGCCAAAACCAACTAAACAGCTGATATTTTACCGAACAAATGAAGGGCCAAAACCAACTAAACAGCTGATATTTTACCGAATAAATGAAGGGTCAAAACCAACTAAACAGCATATTTTACCGAACAAATGAAGAACCAAAACCAATTAAACAGTTGATATTTTACCGAACAAATGAAGAACCAAAAATCAAATAAACAGCTGATATTTTACCGAACAAATGAACAGCCAAAACCTACTAAACAGTTGATATTTTAATGAACAAATGAACAGCCAAAACCTACTAAACAGTTGATATTTTAACGAACAACCTAAAATTTTAACAGAACAAAAGGAGCAACTGAAATTTTAATCAAACGAAAATAACAGCCCAAAATGGAGAAAAACATTTTATCCAAATGAATTAATAGTTGAATTTTTAACTGAAAGAATCAACAGTTAAAATCGACCAAACACTTGAAATTTTATCCGGACACATAAACAACACAAACTGCTAAACAGCTTAAATTTTAACCGAACAAATAAAGAAAAATTAACAAAAAATATTAACTTTTGTTTTTTTTTTGAAATTTACAAAAAAATATTTCAGATTCGCCAAGGAACAAGACATACGATCTTTATCTATTGAAATAACGAATGCCTGCATCTGGTAGATTAATAAATATTTTCCTTCTTTATACTTTGAAATTAACTATTAAACAGGAAATTCTCAGCTCTGCAAAACTGTGGAACTGCACGTGGCAACATGTTACAAGATCCCAAAAAGTAATACAATTATATTTCACTTAGAAATTAAATTCAAGTCAGAAGTACATTGTCTGTAGTCAAGACGCAGCACGCCATCAGTCGCTTAATGGAAGCCATTGTTGGATTACTTTGCACAAAGTTGATGCTAAAATAATTAAGTTAACTATAACAAACTAATTTATATCGTAATTCTCCAGAGTAGCATCACTTACTCCTTTTAGAATATAGATGTAAAATTGTGACTTAGGTAAAGTTAAAATTCAAAAGACATGATCTCTTTAAATATCTCGGTGGAATTAAATGAAAATAAAAATAAATAAATAAATGGTACTTATTTGTTAAAATCAGAGATTTTCAAGTAAATGTACTTTAATACGCAACATCTTAAATATTAGATAGGGAGAAATTAGCATTATTTGGTTTCTTTTCTATATACATGATACACGTTACAAATGGGAGTGAACTCTTGCCTACCCGTGCTCTTCTATATAAGGTGCTTTATTATTGAGTCACGGCAGAACTTAGACTTCATGTTTGTATTTCTGGAGCTTCCTACCCCCGATGGGCCTCATTTTCTGTAGAACAAACTATAAACAGTTGACTATTAAATAAATTTCCCAGAAAAATAGAAAAAATTACTAAATTAAATTATTCCATGGACTTTTAATATTAATATTAGGATCACAAATTTTAATTTCTTGGATTGCGGAGTTCTTGTGGTTATTAATAGAATTAAAGAAATTTTCCGAAACGTGCTTAAATAAGTCTTTACGTGGAGGAATATTAATGGCTTGCTGCATTTCCGAATTTCTCATGCATCATTTAGCTGTGGTGGTTTGTCTGAGAGAGATATTTTTAAGAGCTTCAACGATTTAAGTTAGACTACAGGGCATAAGACTAGATTAGACTTGCGTAGGTAATTATAGGTCGTAGAATACCTGTATTCAAAAGAATTTTATTGTTCCTGTACATGCTAGAGTGTTTATTGATAAGAGGAAAGATTTTCTAAAATTCATGTGGAATTTATTTTTAATTTATTCGATATGCTTTTTCCATACGAGGTGCTGGTCTAAGTAAATACCTAAATATTTTAAACTGTTTTTCAAGGATTTACGGTATCATTCTTTTTAATATTCTGCTTTTTCAATTCCTTCTATTAGCTCACACTATATATATCTTGTTCAAATTTTCAATCGTTCATAAAATACTTTTTATTCATTCCACTCAAGTACAAGTACATTTTTTGAACTTGTAGTGGATGACACTTGATGTGAATACAGTTTTTTTCAAATATTAATTCATTAATTAAATTTAATTAATTCATTTTATTTTTTTAGATTTAAGTTGCATGTACCTACCAATAGATGGCGCCAGATAAACTTGAAAAAAACGGAATGAAAATTATTTATAAAGGATTTTCTACAATGTAGTGAAAAAAAGTAGGAATTGACTTAATTTTTTTTTTTTTATATATTACTTTTTTTTTATTACCTACTGAGAAGAGGACTGACTCAGTTTTAATGCGATTTAACACTTACCAAACCAGTTATTAAGGATTTTAAGATGATTTGTTACAATGACAGCAAGATATTTGATATTATAGTTCTTACAAAGGATATCTGCATTATGAGCATAAATAGTCAGAACTTTGGGGTTAGAAGGCATGTCAGAGAAAAAAAGGAAATCTTACTTCCCTGAGGAGTGCCTACTAAAACAATTTCTATTGTATTTACTTTTGAGAATTTTCTGTCGTAAAGGTAGAACTGAGTTAATTGAATGTGCGAATGTGGAAATTAAAAATAATTAGTTTATAAATAATTAGGTCATTAATCCAAATTCCGACGAATGCTTTCTGAATATCGAGAAAACAGCTTCCGTATATTGTTTATTTTGAAAGCCATCTGTGATATATTCAGTTGCACGAAGTAATTGGTGGGTTGTGGATAGGTTTTTACGGAATCCAAAATTGTTCAGGGTTAATAATGTTATTGTTAGAAACGAAATAATTATATATATTATAAATAATATTTTCAGCAATTTTACTAAGAAAAGAGTGCAGAGAAATAAGTCTGTAATTTTCAGGAATTGAGGGATCTTTTCCTAGTTTCAGAGTGGGAATAACATTTGCCATCTTCCATGCAGGTGGAAAGTATTTGAGTTCTAAAATTTTATTAATGATGTTACACAAAAGGATAAGAGTATTAGGCGGAAAGTGTTTTATTATCTTATGGGTAATAGCGTCAAGACCTGGAGTTTCATTGATTTTTAAGTTTTTAATAATGATTACGATTTCCGATGGCTTAGTAGGAGTTAGAGAGTTTTTATGAATATTAACATTAGAATTGAAAATTTGGAAATTGTAGTTAGTATTTTCTATATCGGAGTTATTATTATTATTAAATTGTAATTGTCTTTCTTGTTTATTTGCTATAATCTTGGCGTTATCATTATCAGAGCTGGTAGCCATGAGGCATCAATTGAACAATTAAAGGATTCTTGGCTGATGAGCCGCCACAAGCTTACTGTCCTTGTTTATTGAAAGCATTACCATTGAATAGTTATGCCTTATTTATTTAACTAATATTAATATAAAAAAATTTAAAAAAAAAAGGATAGAAACATATACGAATATATTCAAAGAGAAAATAGGGGGTTATAATTAATACAATAAAAAAAAGGGATTGAGTTGCCAACAAGCAGAGCTTGCTCTGTGATACTTCGGAAAAGATTACGGAGAGAGCACTAATTGAGGATACTGAAAATAGTTCTAGGTCACTTTATATTTTCAAATAGACTAATAGTGAATATGTTTTCTAAATATGCTATTCTGATAATTTTATATTGCAAAATGGTTTTCCCAATTTGAAAAATACTTGTACAGGGTTTCCCAGAAATATTGGTACAAACTTCAATGATGGTAGGTCACATGTAAAAATTTTGAGCATTGCATAGCAATAAGGAATGGGAAAGTAATATCAGAGATATAAAAAAATGTGGGGACACAAGGCAGAGATTACCAAATCACCAGCAGCGCAGACGATTCTTGCAATGAGATCAATTTTTCGGATTTACAGGTGTTGTATAACTACAGTTTTAAGTGTTCCCGAAGAAAGAAACCCACACTGCTGCTCCGGTATATTTCTTAGTGGGAACCGTTCATGATACAGTCCTTGAGCTGCTCGTGCATTACTGTCAGCTAATCCGTGCTCGAAGCAAATATCTGTTTCTCAACGCAACTACAATTTTAATGACTACGAAAAAGCATATATTTCCCATCCAGCTCTCTCGTGAATAGCCTAGAACTAGAAGAACGTGATGAACTGAGCTGCATACAATGACATTTGCGGTACATAGTTGCTATGCAGTGGATTAATCCTTTTGATGTGCCCTACCTCCTCTTAAAGTTTGTACCAATACTTATGGGACACCCTGTATAAACATGTTATATTGTATGGCATGTTATTAAGACATTTATGACATGGCAAATTAATTTAAAAGAATCAGATGAGCCTTACAGAAGTTTGTTACAAACAAGTATATAAAACAAAAAATTAAAACATTAAAGAAAAACAATTTTGAAATGCATGGTAATTTATAAGAATTATAAACTTAGAAAAAGGAAATAAAATAAAGATTTTGAAACATTAAAGTGACAGATTAGCTAAAAGGTATAAAATCAGGTCACTCATTGAAAGGTTGCTAAAATTTTGGTGATTTTTTTTTTTTTGAGTTTCACTTCTTTTCTAATAGAATTTCTAGAGTATTCAAGAATACAAGTATTCGAGTATTTTTTTCGAGTAGTGATATCAGAGATACAAAAAATGAAGAGGCACAAGACAGTGATTACCAGAAATATTTTTTGGTCTTAAATATTACATATGATGTAGTAGATGATACCATAGGAATATATTACGAAAGTTGATCGACGTTTCCACCATTGCAACTAATGCATGCGTTATATCGACTGACCATGGATCGACGGAGATCAAATTCACCGGGATTTTCTGGAATATTCGCAGCAACACAAGCGATTCTTGCAATGAGAAGAATTTTTTGACTTTACGGGTGTTGCACACACAACAGCTCCCGAAGAAAGAAATGCACGCTGCTACTATGGTAAATTTCTTTGTGGAAGTCGTTCTTGATACTGTCCTTGAGCTGCTCGTGCATTCAGCTAATCCGTGCACGAAGTCAAACGTTGCATGTTTCCTTCAAGGCGACTACTACTCGAATGATTACGAGAAAGCAGATATTACCCCTCCAGCGCCCTAACTGCGTACAATGATGCTTCGGTCCATAGTTTCTATGCAATGATTAATCCTTTTGATGTGCCCTACCTCCCCTAAAAATTTGTACCAATACTTATGGGACACCTTGTCGAGGCATGTTATCAATGAATATTATTAAATCTGACAAACTAGTGATGGCATGTCTACCGTATATGTGAAAGTATGTAGTTAAATTGTTATAAGCATTAACGTTAAATCTGGTGTTGTTTTAAATAATTTGATAAGTAATTAGTATTTACCAAACAGGATATCAGAATGTTAGTTAAAATTGTTCTCAATAATTATTAATGTTAAATCTGGTGTCTGTGGTGGAAGCATATCAATCTGGTAAATCAACGAAAAGAACGATATTCTAGCAAATCATGTCATCAAAAATCTTATTATTAAATTGGCTCATATGGCTGTAAGAGCGTCAAGCAGCCAAGTCAGAATTCTTCCTACTGGTGCTCCATCAAAACAGAAGCTGCCCCGTTTTTCTCAATCCATGAGAAGATTACTCATCGGATGCCCATACCGCATTGCAAGACACTGCGAATTAGTCACAGCACACACACACATAATTTGTAACGGTTAAGCAGAAGATGCGAATATTAATTAAAATTGATATCGATAATTATCAACATTAAATCTGGTTCTATGGTAATAGCATATCAATCTGATATGAATATATTAATCATAAAGCATAATTAATCTTAAATACTAATCTTCATCAGAATGGCAAAGATTGATTTTCTAGTGCAATAAATTTAACTATATATTGCATTTTTATCCAACATTAACAGAAATGCTGATTTATAGAATAATCTTTCACTTCTATTTCGTTTGAAGTGAAAGACTCTTAAAAAAAATTATCATATAAGCTAAATTTTCTTGTATTTAGAATCAGGTGAATTATTTAGAATCTGTACTATTCATTTAAAAAGATTATAAATTGCTCGTTTAAGCTCGGTATAAGTGTCATGGCCAGTCCACAAAAAATAATGATTACATCTTTAAGAACCCTCATTTTCTTTAATTAAAAAATTCTTTTCTGCCTTTCATCAAACTCCAAATTAAATCTAACTGGAGGAAAAAAAAAAAAAAAAAAAAAAAAAAAAACCAATTTTCTCAAATTCTTTTCACCAATAATGTTCCCCATCAAATTGAGCAGAAAACACGAATCATATTAGGGCTCGAACAATTTAATTTTCGTTCCCTATTTGTAAGAAGAAGAACTTCATTCTGGCCATTGGGATAGAAAAAAAGGATAGATAAAAGAACTGGACAGAAGTATTTTTGTCATAATAATGTGTATTATTTATAGAAATGCTTCATGACAGCGGCGAAATTAAGTCTTCAAAAGATATAGAGATATAAAAAGATGCCTTCTGATTAATTGCTGATATAAAAGATATCTTGATTTGTTATATGTTTTGATAAGGCATACCTGGATTTGAAGAAATTTGAAGATTTATTTTCATGAAAGGTTAATTTGCAGATTGTTTGATTAGAAACTTCTAAATGAAAACATTTAAAATATTTATAAAGGTATGTATATGAAAAAGGAACATATTTGAGATATATTCATTATGCTATTTTATATTATTTAAATTATGTTGAAAGTATTATTATTATTATTTTAATTATGCTGAACACTTCTTAATGTAGTCATAGCTTTTTTTTTTCTTTGGTATTAATTAGACTTTCAACATATGATTAATTTAATTCCTAATTTTAGAAATTATCGATTTCTTTGGCTGGTGTATTGGTTATTTCGATAAATACATTCCTTAGTTGTAGGTTTTAGGTGAATGGAGAATGAAGTTTATTTTTAAAAGAATGAAGCATATTTTAGGTGAATCAAAGTTTATTTTAAATTAATGAAGAAATCATTATTAGTATTATTTAAATTATGTTGAATACTTCTGAAAATAGTCTTTTTTTCTTTGAAATTAGACTTTAAACATACGACTAATTTAATTCCTAATATTATAAATTATCAAGTTCTTTAGCTGGTGTATTGATTATTCCGATCATAAATTCCTTAGTGGGGTGTTTTATGTGCATGAAGAATGAAGTTTATTTTAAAAGAATAATGTTTCTTTTAGGCAAATAAAGGTTTTTAGTTGAATTAAAGTTTATTTTAAATGAATGAAGTTTAATTTAGATCACTTATTTGTATAGTGAGATTTTTAAGTGAATTAAGTGTAATTTAGATGACTGATATTTGTAGTGAAAGTTGTAAGATGAATGACATTTAATTTAGATGACTGATATATTTATAACTAATATTTTAAGGGGAATGCTATTTATTTATTTTAATTAAATTTTTATTGCACTATTTGTAAGAATAAGAATTTCATTGTGGCTATTGGGTTTAAAAAATCACGCAAAAGGAACTCGTAGAAGTACTTTGTCATAATAAGTTTCAGTTCACACATCACATTCAAGTTCAACACGATTTGAAAGATTTTGAAAGATAATCAAACAACAATTAAACGATTATTTTCTTACGACAATTAAACAACAATCAATGGACAATTAATCATTTAAAAATAAAGACCAGATTAACCTGTGGGATAGCATGTTAACTTACTGTAAGCCGGGTTCAAAGCAGGGTGAAACCTGTTTCGAAAACTAATTCCATTTGTATTTCAAAAAGACAGTATGAACACCTCCAAATTCCACTTTTGCAGTTGAATTTTCGAAGTTTGGTTTCTCTCAATTTGTACACATTTTAGGCTAATTAGATCGGGACCTACAGTTTAACGGGGATTCCAAAACCACTAACAAACATCCATGCCACCTCCAGGATTTGAAACTAAAGTCCCTACCAAGGGCCAGAGAGCTAGCCAATTGTCCATCAGGCAGCTGAATTTTCGAGGTTTGGTTTGTCGCTCTACGGTCCTCTTTTGAACACGAGGGGTAAATAGACCGGGACCTACAGTTTAAAGTGGATTACAAACCACTCATAAACATCCATGCCACCTCCAGGATTCGAACCTGATGCCTGTAGATTTTCGAGGAGTAGGTGGATTTTGACAGGTTTCTGGAGCTTCACCCTGAATAATGCTGAATGATACATTTTTGTAATTCTCGAGGTATGATTACACGCCACCTAAAAGTGTCCTGCATTTAAATGCAACAATAACAATTATTATTCAATAATATTTAAACAACAATTAAATTCGCTAAACATCGTTGATGAAGCTATTTTATAATTACAACGGGGTTAGTAAATTTCCATACCAAAATTTCCCGTTGTCAATTGTTTCATTTTCTAAATCGATAATATCTAAAAGAAAGAACGTATCCTTTGTTACTTCAAAAATAAAGAAAAATATGGCAATTAAATTTTTCACTAAGACGATAACTTTTTACAACTTTCACAAACTATTCCCGAAATATTGCATAAATAAAACAGTTTAACATAAATGTGTTATCCACAAAATTGAAAAAAATAATTACCTGAACATCTTTCCAGAAAGTAGTGTCACGAAGTATTAATTTACTTCCCTGATATTTCTATGACGGAAAAGCTATCGATAAAAGCCTTTCAAAACCTGGTATAATAACACACACGTTCCCCTGGCTGCTAATAAATGATACAAAAATTCCTCACGGAAAAGAAGTAAATATCACGAAAAGAAGATCTTGCCATCGACGTATAAAGACTGTCAATGGAGTAAGCTTCTCTTGAAAAGAAAACATACACACTCATTATCTCCCATTGTATAATCACAATGGGTAAAGGATACCAAAAAGTATTGAACTCTTAGAAGACAAACATTCTTTTGATTGAGCGTTGAGTTTGAGATACATATCTTTTTTTTTCTTTCTTGTCTTCTTCTTTTCTTTTTTACCAAACTACACACCATTCTTTGTTATTCCCAGGAGAAATTTTCATCAACGTTTAATGGGTAAAAGGTCGGGTATCACTTTTGTTAGGTGCGCTGCGTTTTAAATTATTTTTAATTACGGGTTTTTATTTTTAATGCTGTTGGTGACAGAATGGATTTGCTCAGGGTAATGATGTTGCAATTAATTTTGACAAATCGAATTAATGACGGTGGTGTGGTTTCTTCTTTTTTTTTCTCTGACTCTTCTCAAAATTCAGGGGTCCAATAATTACCTTTTTTTTCTGTGCTCTTTTAAAGTAAAGTATCTGATTTCTTTCAGTTGCATACTCTATTGCATTAATTTTCTATGTTTTTCTCTTTTTGGACCCATTGTACAGATGTGTTTTTAAAAGTCACATCAAAGAAATGATTTTGTTGATAATATTCATTTCTGTGCTCCTTTATATTCATTTGTGTGCTTCTTTATATTCATTTGTGTGCTTCTTTATATTCATTTATGTGCTTCTTTATATTCATTTATGTGCTTCTTTATATTCATTTATGTGCTCCTTTTGCTCATTTTATATACATTTTTGTGCTTCTTTCTGTGCTCCTTACTTTTATTTTCATTCCTCCTGTTTCCTTTTTCCTGTGCTCTTTTAAAAGTAAAGTATCTGATTTCTTTCAGTTGCCCACTCTATTGCATTAATTTTCTATGGTTTTTCTTTTGGGTCGATTGTACAAAGGTGTTTTAAAAGTCACATTGAAGAAATCATTTTGATGATAATATTCACTTCTGTGCTCCTTTTGCTCCTTCTATATACATTCCTGTGCTACTTCCTTTTATATTTATTCCTCCTGTTTCCTTTTTTCTGTGTTCTTTTTTAAAGTAACGTATCGATTTCTTTCAGTTACATACTCTATTGCATTAATTTTCTATGGTTTTTCTTTTTGAACCGATTTTACAGATGTGCTTTAAAAGTCACATTGTTATTAAATAATTTTGTTAATAATATTCATTTAAAAAAAAACATTTTGTTATAATTGAAAGGAATTTTTAAAAAATGTGAAATTATTAATAAATACGGTGTTTATATTATCAGATTGTTTAAATAATATTAACCAAATAAACCTTATCTTTACTTTCATAGACTTTTATGAACTTTTATCCTTATTTTCATGTTATTCAATATTCATTATTTATTCGATTACTATGAATACATGCATTTTTCTTTACATATCGGTTAATAATCCCATAGACAATAACATTGATATATTTAAATAAAGGGAAACATTGAATCATTCATAAGCACATTAAATATCGAAATATTGCTCCATATCGAGAAATATTGCATATCTCCTTGCATGTGATTGCGCATCGCAATGACTTTAAAACACAATTTTAGAGTTCTAAATTAGTGCAATGCATAAGCTTGCAGTGTTTCAAAAGTATATTTCCTAAAAATATAGGAAGTTTTTTTTTTGTAATTAAACTTATATATAAAATGGCTTGGCTTAATCATAAATACCCCATTTTACATAAGTACTCCTTAAGAAATTATTTAAAACCTACATTACACAGTATGTAAAAGAATCGTTAAATACATTGCAGGAAAAAATATCTTCTCTAATTTTCATTGCAATAAAAAAATTCATTTGATGTGAGAATTTTTTGGTTGCTCATTGTACGTTTAAGAGGTACTCAATTTTATATGACATATCAGCAAACATGTACGGAGCACATGTTTTGACTAATCCTTGTGCAACTATATAAGTCAGATAATTTCAAAGCGATACTCTTTGATTGCTCGTAATACGTTCAAGTTGAACTCTATTTCATACAATTTACGAGCAATAATCTGAGTAAAAAATATCTTGAATAACTTACAATGCAACTACAAAAGTTAATAAATTTCTGTGTGATGTATCTTGTCTTGTTAGCATATTCAAGTTGTGCTGGATTTCTTACAGTATATGAATAAGCATCTGAGTAAAAATATCTTGGCTAACTTGCAATTCAACTACGAAAATTAATAAATTTCGATGTGAGGTCTCTTGTCTTGTAATATGTTCAGGCGGTAATCGATTTCATGCAATATCTGAGCCAGCATCTGAGTAAAAATATCTTGACTAACTTACAACACAACTACAAAATTTAATCAATTTCAATGTGAGATCATTTGGTTTCTCTTAGTATTTCCAGGTGGTACTCAGTTTCATACAATGTATCATCAAGTATCTGATTAAAATTTCTTGATTAACTTTCAATACAACTACAAAATTTGATTAACTTTCAATACAACTACAAAATTTGATTAATTTCGATGTGAGATCATTTGGTTTCTCTTAGTATGTTCAAATGGTACTTGATTTCATGTAATGTATCAAAAAGTATTTTCGTTATAAATAAATAATAGCTGTAATGTGCTGTTGAGTTGCTCAAAATTAGTACAAGATATCATAGAGACACACAGGCCCACATTCAAAATTAAAATCGAATTATATTAGAATTCCATTTTGACATTGTGTCTCACATCAAAAACAAATTACACAGAGAAAGTTGGCAAAGTCATTTTATTTCTATTGTTATATAATTTGTAAATATCAACAATCTTATATTTGTAAAGAATTTTTGAAATTATATTTCTGACCTTTTTATTTTCTACAGAAGCATTCTCCATGCCTGAAACTTTTCCACACGCATCTCAGTCAAGTATTCTACTTTTCAAATAAATCACTTGAAAAAAAATTAGCTAATTACTCAATTTTAGTGAATGCTAAATAGGTAAATTAGTCAATTAAGATTCATATAATCTGCAATTAGTTTGCTTATGATGAATTAGTTGTTGTTGGTGTTTCATTTTACATAAGAGAATTAGGGTACCTTTTCAACACGGCTTGATGATTAATTAACGTAACTTGTAAGTATTACAGTGTAAATAGGGAAATTTACGCGTATACGATAAGCACACAATTTAACAATTAAGGCTAAATGGTGAATTAAATGGAGACAAATGTTTTTAGGTAAGTGAAAGGCTTCCTCTAAAGCAAGTGACAGGTGTCAGTGATAAATATGTCTTGGCGAAATTAGCTTGAGGCTGAACAGCAGCAGGAATGGTGAAAGTTGCAACACTGCAAGGCTCCAGCAGCCAAAATAGGCAAATTGAAAGATTAATAAAATGAAAGGCACAAACGTGAACAGAGTGCAGAATTGCGAAACTCTCTTCTGAATGGTTAAATTAAATTGTGGTTTAAAAAGCGCTCATAAATCAAACAGAGCTTAACTGACAGTTAATCCAAAATTTCTGACAGTCTGCGGAAATGTTGAAATAAGTGTTTGTTGTGTATTACTTTAATGAATTATTGTTGGGTTGGTCACGTCATGTTTTACATAATGCATCAGTTTATTTTTCTTTCTTCCTCATAGAATTTAAAAAAAGTTATATTCAATTTAATTAAAAAGTGATTATTAATATCATATTAAGTAGTTTGTACGAGATTAAATCATTATGTTCTATGGACTGAAATAGTAATAGTTTTCAGATTTCAGACTCTAGATACTTGATTTCAATTTTTATATTTATTTAATTTTATTTCTGATTTTCATTTCTTTTTAAGTCCAACTTCAGACTTCCTGAAGGCATGTAGGATTCTTCAATTGCTATTTAATATTTGTATTTATTTAATTTTATTTCTGATTTAGTTTTATTTTATTTCTGATTTTTATTTCCTCTTAAGTCCAATTTCAGAATTCCTGAAGGCATGTATGAAGTATACTTCTTCAATCGCTATTTAGTTTTTGTATTTATTTAATTTTATTTCTGATTTATATTTCTTCTTATGTCTAATTTCATAATTCCTGAAGACATGTATGACGTATGCTTCGTCAATTGCTATTTAATATTTATATTTATTTAATTTTATTTCTGATTTTGTTTTATTTTATTTCTGATTTTTATTTCTTCTTAAGTCCAATTTCAGATATTCTGAAGGCATGTATGACATATGTTTCTTTAATTGATATTTAATTTTTGTATTTATTTAATTTTGTTTCTGATTTAATTTAATTTCATTTCTGATTTAATTTAATTTCATTTCTGATTTAATTTAATTTCATTTCTGATTTAATTTAATTTCATTTCTGATTTAATTTAATTTCATTTCTGATTTAATTTAATTTCATTTCTGATATTTATTTCTTCTTAAGCTCAATTTCAGATTTTCTGAAGGCATGTATGGCTTATGATTCTTCAATTACTATTTAATGTTTGTATTTATTTAATTTTATTTCTGGTTTAATTTTATTTTATTTTATTTCTGATTTAATTTTATTTTATTTCTGATTTTTATTTCTTCTGAAGTCAATTTCAGACTTCCTGAAGGCATGTATGGTGTATGCTTCTTCAATTGCTATGTTAATATCACATTAGAGAGATAGATTTTGATCATTTGTGTAGTATTATGAAAAAAAAATTATAAACCAGCTATTGCAAGCGCAGAAACCTGATGATCTGCATCAGACATTCAAGTTAAGTTTTTGTAATCATTTAATTTTATTTCTGATTTTTATGACTTCTCAAGTTTAATTTCTTATTTCATAGAGGCTTGTGAGTTGTTTATAAACAATGGTCAGATTTGGCTAATCTAAAGCTAATAATGATTTGACTAATAATAATGATTTGGTTGATAATAATAATGATTTAGCTGATAATAATCTTAAATTACAATGAGGAAAAATCAAATACTACATAAAAGATGCATACAATTTTATAAGATTAAGTCTTATTAATAATATAAATAATAATATATAATTTAAAATAGTGAAATAATTATTAATGGTTACAATTTCTAGTCATGATTTTTTTTTTTTTTTTATTTGTACAATTCTATAGCATTGGAGAAGAGATATATGAATAAAGCATCTGTTATACCTAGAAGTCAAATTCACTGATCTAGTATATAAGACATTAATTATAGAATTGGATGTATATTTTGGATGATAGTTACATCTCTTTATACAAAATCAGAGATTTGTCTGTCTTCTTGATTGTATGTAGTTCTTAAAGCATAATTATAGTATTTAGAAGTAGATTTTATTATAATTTTCTTTAATTTGTTATTTTGTTAATCTATTTAATAGCAAAAAAATTTAATAGCTTTTTCTTTTATTATTATTTTTATTTTTGTTATTTTAAATTGTATACTAAAATGACTTAATTTTTCATTGTAAAATAACTCATTTAAAACTCTCTGGTCAAAAATTATCTTCAATATATTGCTTTATATTCCAAAAAAATTATTATAAAATAAAAATAATTGACATACAAAAAAAAATAGTAAAATTAGACCGGTTTATGTAATAATATAAATTCTATAAAAATAGAACAACAAATTTTCTAACAAATTAGAGATTCAATTTTTCTTTTTCTTAGAGCTTATTACTTTTTTTATCCACTCAAGTTCAAATACATCTGGTGCAAAACTGAATAATTACAAAATAAAATTCTAATTTGTTTTTCATTTTCGATTGAATAGAACAACAAATTTTCTTAACAAATTAGAGATGAAATAAATTTTTTTTTAAGTCTTGCAACTCAACGATTGTTGAAGTGACAAAAAGTCAAAAAACGTTTGCATTCATTTGCTTATTCAGATTCCTTCGTTGATTAGCTCACACTCTCCCTATATATATCTTGTTCAAATTTTCAATGGTTCATAAAAATCCCATCGTTTTTTATGAAGTTCAGTCCCACTCAAGTTCAAATACATTTTTTGAAGTTGCCATGAAAAAGCAGCCCACACCATTACGGAGCCACCACCAGCATGATGTTAAGTTTGGGTACAGTTTTCTGCGCCAATACCTACCATCAGCTCTTCAGTAATTAAATTTAATTATATTAATTTTAGTTTTTTAGATTTAAGTTGTATATATTTCTCCGCACAGTTCTAACAATAGATGGCGTCCCACAAACTGTTAGAATTTAAAAAAATGAACTGCGCTGAAAATTATTTATAAAGGACTTTCTGCACAGTGGATCTGGGATGTGAATTCCCTAACGAAAACCTAGTAGCTCAATTGACATTTCCAAAGTTTGTTTTTTTTCATCACGTACTTGTTTATAATACGTAACTCATACATATTTTAATGAATTGCTATCCCATGACTTTTTGTCATAAAATAATTCTTAAACTATTGTTTAGAAATATTCTTATTGAAAATGATAAACTTTTGTTTTTGTATTCACTTTTTTAATAGCATTGCTATGAGTTCTAATATTGCATATTATATCGTTATAAAATTAACTACATTCTTTTTATTATTTTTATTTTTATTTTGACATAAAATAATAAGTTTTGTCCTCTAGTCAATGTTTTCATATAGGTATGACCAATTATAAAAATATTGTGATCAATGAGATCAAACTATAATCAATTAGAAAAGAAAAAAAATTATTTCTTAAAAATAAAAAATAAACCTTTAAAAGATATTTTTGATAAAATTTAAATGGATTTTTATTTCATGTTAAAATTTACTTAATATCTTAAAAAGATGGTAGATGTACTTTAATATGAAATAAAATATCCATATAAAATTATGTTTTATTATTTATATATTTTATTTAATTTTAAAATTTATTTAATATCTTAAAAAAGATTAAATATTATATTTAATTTTTATTGATAGTATATTTTATTTCAAAATTTATTTATTAACTTAAAAAAGATAGTAGATGAATTTAAAAAATAAAATAAAATATCCATGTAAATTTATATTTAATTAATAATATTTAATTTTATTTTAATATTTATTTGCTGTCTTAAAAAAGATATATCCATGATCCATCCATCCGAAAAGATAATAAATAAATTTTTAAATAAATAAAATAAAAAAAATTAGATTTAAAAATTTCTTTTTAAATAAATTTTAAATTTGCTTTTATATTTTTATATTTATTAGATATTAGCTTTAAATCTTTAAAAAAACTAAATATAGCTTTAAATCTATATTTAGTTTTTTTTTCTCTGAGGGATTACAATGAAAATGTTTACACGGAAAACCAAATAACTCCACTGTAGATAACTCCATTGTATACTGGGTAAGAATTATATTAATGGACTGGTTAAAGAAATATGCTTTTTTTTTCTAGAGTTTTATTTATCGTGCAATTCTTTTCCATTAAATCCAGGCTTTATGTATTTTATACATTAATTTTATTGAAACCGCATCTCACCAAGTCAGGGTGTCCTTTGGTAAATGATTACATTGAGCTTTCTATAGTTTCGAATGATGGTATTTTGAATCTTAATTTCTGGAAGGCCCTGATTTGTTGATTGTATACATACTTAAAAATTAAGTTCATAGTAGTAGCCTTTTTAGTTTCAAACATACGTTAATACATAAAACATAACTATTAAGCTTCATAAAATATTTTTAAAACAATTTGAGTAATCTGATTTCAAGTTCACAAAATTAATTGAAAAACTAATCTTCCAAAAAAAAAATGTATTCAAATATTTTATTTTGGCAGAAAATCAGCTATATTTCATTCTGGTTAATGAAATACCTTCTAATTATAGCAAGCAGTAAAAAAAAAAAAAAAAAACAGTTTTAGAATTATAAAACCTTGCTCTTTTAAAAGAAACTAAAAAAAAAGAGACTTTATCGAATATTTTTATCAAAATTATTAACAAAATATAAGCAGAAGCATTATTTTTAAACATTGAAAACAAGCACTTAAAATGGTTGATCAATGTGAATTTTATTTCACTTTATTTCTGTAAAGCCCTAATAAAACTTATTTCGTTACCTTCAACGTGAAGCAACCATCTTTGCCACGCAAATAATAAGTTTATAGTTGCGCGCACATCCAACATTTATCCTCGTAGTTAAATTGCGTGAAGCATCAATGAGCCAACATTGTTTCACAGATGTTAATTAAAAAAATATTATCATCTGGAAAAGTTTTGGAATAATTATGAAGTATTTGCATGTCAATGAAGAAAATCAATAAATCTTTCAGTACGTATTCAAAAAATAATGCTCTTTGTTCTGTTCCAATTTTCACCAAGTCTACTCATTTTTTCACTGCCATGATTGATGTGCACATTATCAGTGATGTTCGAACTCCTTTCTTCTTGGACGGCCTGATTGCCAATTAGCTAGCGATCTGGTCTTTTGTACCACAGGATTCAGTTTCAAATCCTGGCGGTGGCAGGGATGTTTGTGAGGGATTCGGAATCCACGTTAAACTGTAGGTCCAGTCTAATTAGTCTAAAGTGTGCAAAAATTTACGTAAAGCTACAAACCAAAGCAAACCTTTCTTCTTGAACACTATCTTTCATAATTTTTTTTTTTCATTGGTGTAACAGACCTACGATGGGCCAGTGCCGTGTACTGGCAAATTTTGTGACAGGAGATGTTTTTTTCTTTTCACAGGGTATGGTTCTCAGCCCTACACCCAACGCTCTAACATTCATATTAGACAGAAACTTACCGTTTAAAGTGTATTACGTATCACCTATAAACATCCATGCTACCGCCCGGACTCGAATCGAAACCGAACGCCAGAAATCAATCTTTCGTAACCATCGGATATTAAATACGGCTTAAGAATTTGATAAAAATTATTTAATCTATTATTACACTGACTTCGAAGTTTGCAAATTCAGGCACTAGAAGTTTATATGAAGACATTAAGTATTTGTAATAAAACTACTTTCCATATTAAAGGAAAGTTTAGCCAAATGATTTATTAAAATTTCCTGTGCCTTTTACCATAAAAAAAAACAATAATCCACAACTCCGTTATGATTATGATTCAATTTAATTGCAATCTACAAACAAGAGACACTAATGAAAAAATGAATAAATAAACTCAAAACAAAGTTTCATTTAAAAACGAAGACGATTTATCTGAACAAAAAAATCCTTAAGATAATGAAAAGATCAATTTTTAGATACCACATTCGACACAAACAGGGTAAGCGAAATATTTCTGTCTCCAAACAAAGCCATGTCTTTTCAATAAAAACCGAAGCTACACGCATTTAAGCCCCCTTTTACTCAATATACTGCCCTAACGGGAAATTTTCTTTTCATTTACCCTAGGGCTCGATACTGGACGCAATGCCGACTTTTACTTTTCCCCAGAAAGAATCTTCCCTTTTCCCCTTTTCCCCTTCCCTTTTAATCCCTAGAGCTCCACAGCTGTAATTACCTTTCCTCTTTTCGCAAAAGTCCCTTTCTGAATAGAGAGTTGACTTCTCCGCGATTGGCGACGGATATGCAAAAAAAAAAGAATCACCAAACCGCCAATAAATATTTCGGATGAGGCCACTTTTTATGCTTAATAAACCTCGCGCTGTCGGTTGTGGTTTTGCCGTAATTAAGTTGCGGTTCAATTATGGGCGATAATTCACCACTCATGACGCTAGTGGTGCGGGAAATGAGATTAAATCATAAGGGTAATTCCACGATCTTCTCATTCAATTTTAGAAAGAGCGTTTTCTATCATTTTAGACGAGAACCGATTTGTAAGTTTCATTTCGTATGATAACACAAATGTTAACGGAACGGAAATGACGTAAATGACGTCAGTTCTCATCATTGTCAGGTTTCCTATCACGTGTAAAATGTTTTATTTAGTATTTTGCATTAAAATAATGTCAAGCAGAAATCAAGGTAAACTTTTTTAATCAAATTTCTGGGGATTAAAAAACAATAAACAGAAATTGTACCATTCTTAAATAATTATTATAACTATATATGATCTTGAATTTTATTTAATATTAAAATTAATGGAAGTTGTTTACCCATGACAATTATATAAAAATATTAAAAGGTCCATTGAGTAATGTCGAAAATAATAAAAAATTAAATAAACCTTATTTAAATCTTAATGAATTAATTTTATTTAATTTTTAAAAATTAATTGTTTTTAAATTTATTAAAAATTTAATAAGGTTTATTTTAATAAAATAAAATTTTTAAAATTTTTAAATTTTAATAAATTTTAATTTATTAAAATTTAAATAAGTTTTATTTTATTTAAATAAAATTATTTTATTAAAAATTTAAATATGTTTTATTTTAATTAAATAAAATTAATCTATTCAAATTTAAATAAGGTTTATTTAAATTTATTTTATTAATTTCAACGTTACTCAATGGACCTTTTAAAACTCATTTAATTTTTTTAAATTTAAATAAGGTTTATTTTTAATTAAAATAAGTCTTATTTAATTTTCAAAACTGGAAGAATATAGTATTTTTTTTTTAATAGAATTTTATGATAAAATTACTCAATTAAAAAATAAATTTCTTACATTAATATTTTTTTAATTAAAAAAATTACTCCACTGAGGACCATAAATTTTAAATAAAATAAGTTTTAAGTTTTATGAATGAAATCCAAATTGTTTATACAACTGATGAATCTTTTATTAAAATAAAAATTACTTAATATCTGATTAATAATCATTAATTTAAAAAATTTAAATTAATTCCCAATCTTATGCTTACATATTATGGAAATTTTTTATATATTAGCATGTTTATTTCTTTTTATTTTATGTTTTATAAATTATAGTTAAATTATATTTTATGTTTTAAAATCCATACAATTTCATCGAAAAAAATTTAACCTAATTGTTAGTTTCTAAATTAATAATTAGTGAAATTTTTAATGTCTTAGATATTTGATCAATTAAACAATTTAAGTAAAAATAAGTTATAAAATGGTAAAATAACTTTCGTAGGGCCTCTCCTCAACAATAAAAATTATTTACTTACAAATTATTAAATAATTAAATTGATAAATTAATAAAACTAAACTAATTAATTAATTAATTGATAAATTAAATAAAAGAATTTAGTTTGTTAAATATTATTTATTTATTAACTAAAAAATATATATTTTACATACGGAAATAAAAATATATAGAAAAGTTATTATATTAAAAGAAAAATTATAAATAATACAAATATAATCTGCTACATTTAGTATAAACTCATGATGTTTTTCCTTTCTCCAAATTTAATTTATGATTTTCAAACTTAAACGACTCTGAATACGAGAGTTATGGTGAAGTTGAGTTGGTTCTTTTCTGCATAATGATGCTCGATTGTTTAGTTGCCATTTCAGTAAAAAGGAAGTATCTAGCAGTGAAACTTCCCGTACAGGCATACTTCTAATCTGACGTGATGAATTGGTACCAAGTCGAAAGAGTGTTTCATATTTGCTGTGTCATCTCGGATTTTAGGATGCTTTCTCTTAATCGATGGGGTTTACGGGAACTTACTACATGCTACTTTACTATCACTTCTAAGCACTGTGTGGTATAGGAGTGTCAAAAACTCCAGATCTCTTTTGAAAAAAAAAATTATTTTTAACTAAACTTTAATTATTTTAATTAAAGTATAACGAATAAGTATGTGCATTTTGTAATGACTCAAAATTTATTTTTCAATTCATTTTTATTTATCTAGAATAATTTTATGTGCGCTCTTTTACTACTATGAATAGATTCCATGTTTCTTGTACATTGTTCGAACACTTTTACAACGTGGCTGCTTCAAAAAGCCATAGACGGCCTGATGGCCAAGTGGCTAGCCCTCTGGACTTGGTATCGCAGGCTTCAGGTTCGAATCCTGGCTGCGGTAGGGGTGTTTGTTGGTGGTAAGGATTCTTCGTTAAACTGTAGGTGCCAGGTATAATTAGTCTATAGTGTGCACAGAATGACCGTAGAATGATAAATCAAACCCGTATCAGATAGAAAGCTATAGACAGTAACAATTTCAAAAAAAAAAAAAATATATGACAGAGAATTGAAAATAAAAACCGTCGTAAAAACTTATACATATTACAGTGCTTCTCATTGAACATGACAACAAATTGAGTAGAGTAATTGTAAAACATAGTAGTAGCAGTATGGCTTAAAAAAAAAATCATAGCGGCCTGATGACCAATTGGCAAGAGCTCTTGCCTTTGGTACCGCAGGCTTCAGGTTCGAATCCAGGTGGGGGCATGGATGTATGTGATTGGTTCGGAATCCACTTTAAACTGTAGGTATTGGTCTGTTTAGCCCTCGTGTGCGCAAGATGACCGTAGAGCGACAAACCAAATCAACAAACCATGTGGTTTAAAATTTTTTTTAAGTATTTATAATCTGTGACCTTCGTCTGGAAACGCTTAAGACAAAAAGACGCAGTAAGGAAATTAAAAAATTAAAAAAAAGCGCCTTATTACACACACATACACGAAAATAAATAATTCACTAAGGGTTACAAAGATATCAACATTCGAATTGTGTACTGAAGGATGCTTCACATGCGAAGAGAAGATAACTTCGAACGTTGGAATTAATCCTCACATTCATTAAGAAATCATTATATTGCTAATGTCAGAAGATCTTCTGTCTGTAGTTATTGTATTTGACAATAAAAAAAGGGTTTTATTCCGCGTCGTGCAGTTTTAAGTTTATGAAAATTTTATGTAAACGAGCAAACAAAGATTATATATGCGATAATACTTCACAGAAAACTTTTACCGTAAAACAACGTATCTATTTTCGTTAACTAGGCCATACTTGAAAGGAATGTCAGCCAATTCAGTATTGGTGGAGTAGATGTGTCTCATATAGGGCCACCTATCAAATTTTCGACTGTGCTATTTTATGTGATTCTGATTTTCATAAATCTTTTCGCTTACAAATTTGGAGTAAAATTGCAGAATACCATGTAATGTCTGCATTATGCTAATGTACACACCATACTGAAACTTGTATTAAGTTCACGCAAAATTTTATGCACGCGAGCAAACAAAAATTTTATAAGCGCTTTGTGGGGCCAATGTGACTCAAACAGCGCCACCTATCAATTTCCGACTGTGCTATTCTATGTGATTCTGATTTCTATAGATTTTCTCGCCTTCAAATTTGAAGTAAAATTCCAGAAAACCGTGTGAATTCTGAATCATTCCAATGGCCACCCCATATTTAAAACTTGGATCCTTGATTGATCATCGAAGCATTATGTGGACAGAACATAGAAGGGTAATACTTCGGAACATCGCCTCTCATTGACATCCAAATTTTGGTTCAAAGTGGTCAATTGTATAGCTTATTGAGCTTAGTCGCTTGTTCAAAATCCAATATTTGAAGTCAAACAGAAAGTCCCCGTTTCAATGCCAAGATTTAACGCCCTAAATCTATATGCTGGAAAACTCATGTTATTAGACTCTAGAAAGAAGGAACATATGGCATCCTATCTTTCCAAACAAGGGTACCACATTGTGGAAGCAATGTAGTAATCCCCTGATGTGTTTATGCTGTATCTACCATTAATGACAAAAGATCTTTCATCTAGCGAATATATATCTTTTCATATATTTTCACTAGATGGAAGGTATATTTGTTCTTTTGTCCCTATTTTGAACATATTTCTTTTTTGTCCTTATTCCAAAACTTATTTTAAAGATGGCAAGGACTAAAAAGGTGAAAACCCTCATAAAGTTAGTTAAGGATAGGTTGGCTCCTTTCTGCTTGGTGCACCACAATTATTTTGCTGCCAGTTCATCAAAAGAAAAGCATCCCAGCAGTCTAATCTGACATGATGAATTGGGTACGAAGTCGGGAGTGTTTCATATTTGCTGTGTCATCTCAGGTTTTTTGAATGCATTCTTTTAATCGATGGGGTTTTCGGGAGAAGATACTAACTTTTTCTTGACTGTCACATCTAGAAAACAGCCGTAAATTTCTGTTCCGTAACTTTTGAAAACGATTATAACAAGCCATCAGCTATAAAAAAAAAATAAACAAAATAAAGCATATAAAACTTTTCCAGCGAATGCTTAAGATAAAATATGGGACAAAATTTAAATTAGTTTGGAGAGCTGGTGGCCCCGAAAGTAATAAAACTTGACAAGTTAATCCTGAAATATTCACAACCAAATATTTTAAGCTCTGCCTTCAATGGGAAATTCCTTCGCAGGGGCCTCGCTGATGTTTATGGTGATGGAATATATTCTATTAAAGGTATTTTAAGCAAAGTGGAATTTAAATTGAATTTTAACAAGACACAGTTTGAATGGGATTATTTTTAACCTCCATGCCATGCCATGAAACTCTTAGAAATATCCATTAAATAACCAGTTAACTGTTGCTGTGTGAGATTAAGATTTCTTTTAGGTTGTGCATCATTAGCAATTTATGAGAGAAAATTATTGTTTTCACTATCCATATCCCTCAAGTTACATTACGTAAAATTTTAATGTTAACATACATTAAATATGTTCCATTATAGCGTTTATTAAATATAATTATATTATTACGTTACATTACATTATACATATTTACGTTTACATTACATTATACGTATATTGTACATATTTATGTTTACGTTACATTATACATTATACATATTTACGTTTACTTTACATTAAACATTGTACATATTTACGTTTACGTTACATTATAATTTGTACATATTTACGTTTCCATTACATTATACATATTTACGTTTATATTACATTATACATTATACATATTTATATTTACGTTACATTATGCATTATACATATTTAAATTTACGTTATATTATACATTATACATTTTTACGTTTACGTTACATTGTAACTTCAGATTAAATATAATTTCTTTCAAAAACATATAAGAATGAATTAATAATGGCAATGCAATGTGATATTTAAATCAAAAGCATATCATAATTTATGCTCACATGTAATTACAATTTAGGTATTCAAAATATTTGAAAGCAAATAGCATGTTTACGCTCTTCTTTTAACTGAGTATAATTTTTTAATTAATTATTATTGTTTTTATTGTCTAAAATCCTCATTCGGCCTCAGTTTAATTGCAGTACATGCTTTAGTGCTGGCAGAGACAATGTGCACTGCTAGCATGCAGAAGGAATCAGTTTTAAATACGTTTGTGGCGTCTGTTGCAGTTATTGCTTTCAGAAACGAGAGGACTCTATAGCAATTTTGAAAGGATGTATTAATTTGTTGTTTCTGCAGTCAGGCTGATTTGAGAGTTTTCTAGATTGTTTACAGTACGAAGAAAAAGTGAGGTGTGATTACCAATCTATAAACCTCACCCCTATCATCCTATGATCTTATTCTTTCTTCAATATTCTCTGTTTGAGGGCTCTTTATCTTATATATAAGTGGAACATAACATAGTGGTCATACCGATGTACAAATATTGCTTTATAAAAGGCATATATATGATAGTAATCATGACAAATATCGAATGTATCGCCCGATTGAGCACTTTCACATTTTTCCACATTGTTCAATAGTATGGTGCGAGACTCACAACTCTTTTCGAAAATCCCAGAAATTAATCTCCTAACGAACCATCTGCCAACAAATGATTTCCCTTAAAGCTATTTCAAGGACCATCTCCCAAAAATTTATCTCACGACCTATCTCCGAGAAATTATCTCACGAACTATCTGTCAGAAAATTTCCAAACGAATTATCTTCCATGAAGTTATGTCCCAAAGAACAATATACCAACAAGTTATCTCCCAACAGGCTATTACTATAAAGTTGTTCTTCCAAAACCTATTTCCTAGAAGATTTTCTCAACAAACTATCTCCCATAAAGTTATCTCCTAATCCTGATCCTAATCCTGAAATTGAAATCTTGGAATTCAAAATGATATTTTTAAAAATATTGTACAAATTAAAGACTAATTGTATTTTTATTTAGTTTCTAAATATAATAAAATAAACTTTCAATGCACTTCAAACTGCAAATCTAATTCATAACTATTTCAAACATGTAATAGTACAGAAGATAAAATAAATTTGTTGTGAATGTTGCTCTTAGTCAATGCGATTTCGTTGTATACTCTCATAAAATTATACGGGTAATAATGGTTATTTTATGAAGAATAATTCATGATTAGGTAAACTCGAGAAAATTGTATTTCCACAGTAAATTAAATAAAAATCTAATCCTGCTAATGCTTCATTAATATGAATTTTCGTAAATCGAAAAAGGTACGTTGTCGCTAAGATCATCTAACTGAATTTACCATGAAAATCCCATTTACTGTTATCTGGGAGTGAGAAAATTACGATTAATATTCATTAGCAGCGTCCTAATCAGGTAAAGTAATTGATTTTTAAGAAACTAATTTGTTCTAGTTGTTACATTTAACAGATATGGCTTATATTTTATTGTATTTAATTTTAACAATCACAATTTTTTAAAAATGTAGATTTTTTTTTTTGACACTTTTTTGATTTGTAGTTACAAAAATCATCCACAGTCATCGAATGCATCAAATTTTGAGTCAGTAATCATCGAGATCATAGTCAGCTTGTTGTACCAACTAAATAAGTTGTAGAATAATGTCATTCTAGAGAAATTACTAATAAATTATATTAAATTCATTTATATTTTTTAAACCATTTGACTTACAATTTCTTTTAAGTCATTATGTTTTACAATTATTCGTATCCTTCTTATTATCCGTATTACATCCAGATCATTGAATATATCGAACTTTGAGTCAATAATTATGTTATTATAATTAGATATTATGAGATCATTATGTTTTACAATTACAGTATCATCCGTATTATAGAATGTATAGAATACACCAACTAAACGAGTCGTAGAACAATATCATTCTTGAGAAACTATTAATGTAGTAAACAAGCACGGGAAAACCCACGTTTGGGCTGCAGAATGTAGTAGATGTCGCCATTTTGTTGTTTGGGCATGCTTCAAATGGGTGTGGTCAAAACGAGTCTCAAGCACAATAGCACATTTATTTTTTACACGCACACAAGTACGATATTAATACCACAATTATAATAAAAACCATATTTAATACACGTGTAGCTTATTTAACGATATACCATCTGATGTTTTTCCCTGATAGAGGCTGTCCTGTTGCCAATGGAGCTTCGTTGAATACAAATTTGTTGTTGTTAACGATATACACTAAAAAATGAGTGGAAAGACTCAACTTCTATTAGCTCTCGGGATGAGATATTGTTATTTTGTGCAAGTCGCGTCTTGCGTCCTCTCTGACGGGAGGTTCGAGGCCATCTGAACTTTTCCCGGGACGTAGGAGAAACACGGGTACAGGTAGAACCACGGATACACTAATAAATTATATTGCAGCCATTTATATTTTATAATGGGTGGATGGAAAGAAGGAAGGAAGGAAGGATGGATGGATGGACGAAAGGAAGGACCCGATAGAAGGAAGGATGGAATTAAGGAAGGAAGGAGGGATGGACGGACGGAAGGACGGCTGGAAGGAAAGAAGGAAGGATGGACTTACGGACAGAAGGATGGATGGACGGACGGACGGATGGAAGGAAGGAAGAATAGACTGACGGGTGGATGTAAGTACCGATAGAAGGATGGAAGGATCGATAGAAGGAAGGAAGGAGGAAAGGAAGGAAGGGAGGATGGAAGGAAGGAAGAAAGAAGGAAGGAAGGATGGATGGACTTCGGACAGAAGGATGGATGGACGGACGGACGGATGGAAGGAAGGAAGGATGGATTGACGGGTGGATGTAAGTACCGATAGAAGCATGGAAGGACCGATAGAAGGAAGGAAGGATGGAAGGAAGGAAGAAAGGATGGATGGACGGACGAAAGGAACGATGGATGGAAGGATGGATGGAAGGAAGGAATTAAGGATGGATGGATGGATGGATGGATGGATGGATGGAAGGATGGATGGAAGGAAGGATGGATGGAAGGAAGGAAGGAAGGATGGAAGGAAGGAAGGAAGGAAAGAAGGATGGGTGGAAGGAAGGAAGAAAGGAAGGAGCGAGTGAGCTGATTACAACTTTGATGATTTTTATTAATCTCAATATTTCATTTAGAACTTGAGATATTTATGTTACATTATTTAATAAAATTATCACTATATTTCATTGCACTTAAATTCATCTTATTATATTACTCGTTGATTTATTTTATTTTTTAATGTTTCAGTCTTTTATTGTAAAATAATAAATCGAATTGTTATATCTTATCTTCCTTCTTTATCGAATTTCTAAAAATAAAGCAAATTACTAGTTAAAAAAAAGATAATTTAAAATATAAAACAATATGCGTTTGTAGCATTAAATCTTGTTGCTTGTAAATGTAAATCTTGTTGTCTTACATTGTTGCGTCTGTGATAAATTTATTTATTATACATTAATCCTTTTTTTTTTATAATTTTGTGGAATTATAACCTGAAATAAAAATTTTGTTTCTTTACAACACAACTTAACAAATAAAATCTCGTATAATGTTTATTGTAGATGGCTATACCAGATCATATCTAAATAAGTATATTATATGCTGAAGTAAATTCGCATGTTATTGAAGGAAAGCACAAAAAATATTATGATTATACAAAAAAAAAAATTAATTATATGCATATTATAAAAAATAACTGAATTGTTTTAAAGATAATTAATTTTTTTTTAATATAATTGAAAACCACTTAATCATTTTCTAATACAAGTAAAACTAATTTTATATTAAATCGAAAACCAACAAGATTTTGATTTAAAGAAAAACATTATTCCAACAGTTTTAGTAGCGCAAAGGATTAATTAATTTTTTAAAAATATATTTATAGCATAAAATATACATATTTAAATTATTATTATTGCTTTCTTTTAAGTTTTATTTATTAATATTTTATAAAGTCGTAATATGAAAATTTTTGTTTTAGAAAAATTTAGAAATAATTTTTAAAATGTATATGTATGATAAACGTTTTTAAAATGAGTTAAATACAGAAATAATTCAATTAAAAAGACTAAAAATTAAATCTAACGAATTAAAGTATTTCTTTGTTAAATTTTCGCTTTCAAACTCGCGCATGCGTCATCAATGCTATATCATATGCTCAGAAACATAACTATAATATTTTTTAAATTTAAAATTGGATCCCTAATTGACATTTTTCTTGAATAACTCGAAAAACCTTTCATAATAATTTTTTAATTATATCTTAAAGGTTGACGATACCAAAAAAATTAACCACATAAAAATTTTAGTGAGTTATAATTAATTTATTTTTTTCATAACAGTATTTAATATTTAAGTTATTCCCAAAACTTCGTTAAAATTATTTTACTTTGGATAAAAATTAAAAAATAAATATATTAATTAGAACCAGATATATTGTGAAAATTTCATTTAAAATTACAAAAGTAAATTTTTGAACTCCTTTATCTCAATTTTTAACAGATCTCTTCAAAAATTTATCAGAAACTAATTTCATTATGTTGAATCGATTAAGTTAAAAAATTTTGGGTTCCGGTATGGAAAATTTCGATTTATTGACTAACTAACCATGTTAATTAATTTATTAATTCACTGCATTGCACCATAATTAAGTTTCCTCCCAGTTATTTTTAATGATATCACTTATGTGAATATCTAATGATAATTACAAAAGTTATGATGGGTGTCTCATTTATTTGGCAGACTGTACATGCCAATATGTACATTAAAAAAAAAGTCTTATGTTTTTCTAATGGCGGGCCAGTTATGTCATTTACAGCATGGGGAATCAGACAGAAATTTTTTTTTTATTTCTGAGGCTGATTTTATATACCGAACTTAAGACTCGGCATTTTCTCATAATTTTAAGAGGCACAAATTTTTTTTTTATTTCCAATACAATAAGCAATAAAATAAAAAGAACACAAAGAGCCAAGTGCATCGCAGACAGAAAGGTGGAATGAGAATCTCAGATTGCAGAGCATACATTTTGCTTTCAAATAGTAAGTTTGAGCTTTCAAATAGTCTCATTCGGAAAAAAGGGGTTGACCAAGTAATTATGGCCCGTCAGGAGTCTGAAAAGGGCACCTGCATTAAACCTGGGCTGATCAGGAATGTTTAGAATAAAGTTAAACCAGGTTTTAGATGAGTTTCTTTCACGGAAATTATCAGATAGAGTGTTCCAGAAAAAGTCTCGAATCATCAGTTTCATCGAATGAAAAGAGTTGTCTTTACAAAAAGGTTTGGATGACGGTTGTTCCTTTTTTGGCAAGAGAATCGGCCCAGGATCCCACAATGACCGGGATCCACTGGTGGACATAAACTTTATTATGAATTTAGAAAAATATGCGAAACAAATTCAATGTCTTCTATTGACTTGTACTTTTATAAAAGCAGTTTTTTACATTACAAAATATATTTACAACTTTAAATATATGGTAATTGCACTAACTTAAAAGATACTCTTGTATTCTAAACTTACATGCAGATATATATATATATCGTATAAAAATAACAGCACTAAATTAACAAGCACCAAACTATTATAGAATAGCGGAAGACAAACAAAATAAACCGTGCATTTTAAGTACAAATATGCTCTATTGATACCACATCAAATCTTATTTGTTCTTGAGGCTTCCATAAGATCTTTATTGATTGTTGATTCAAAATAGCTTTTATAAATCTCAATGTTGAGAATTCTAAACTTTAACCCTCTATTTACGTTTACAGAATATATTTATGCTGTTATTTTTATAATAAAATTAAACAACAACGAAATATTTTATTGAAATTCTTTAGAAAACAAAAATAGAACATCCATAATAATAATTTTTAAATAAACAAGAAGAACATATCATGCAACATCACACGCAAAAACATGGAGAGCATATCAATAAATAAGTGTATGTTGTAAACGCTTAGATCTTTGCTACTTTTACACGTCATTTCCAAAATTGTAACTGCAACAGTCATTGTTTTATTTACTTGGCGATTTGGTAATCTGAATAAGATACACAGCATTCTAAATGTTTACCCTCTATTTACGTTTACAGAAATTTATTGATATTGTTTTTAATATGCTAAAACAAAACAACATCCAGAATTTTTATTGAAATTCCTTAGGAAAAAATAGAATAACTGTAATAACACTTAAAAGTAAATCAATAAATAAACATTACCAACACGTTGAAGAACAAACAAAACACAAACAAAATTACCAACTCATTGAGAACATACCAATAAATAAACATTACCAACACGTCACTAATGCATCATATGTATGCCTACATTTATTTTAGACGATTTTGATCTAAATAAGCCAATGATTAGTCATCTAAAATAACAAGCAACAGATACCAAACATTTTATGTATTGTTATTTCCACAAAAACCCTCAATTGAATTATCTATTGGCCTTTTTTAAAATGCACTTTTATTGCAGGAAAGCAGAACCAAACCTTTATTTCTTTTGATTTCATCTGTGCTCTTCCATTTTTGGCCGCTCATTTATTTTCATCTCTGCTGCTGCGTCAACTTAACATTTGCCATTTATTTTTACCTTTCCTTTCAGCCACGCACCAAAACTAAAACCGACTTCCCTTTTGCGAAAATAGCGGAAACGCTTACAGCTTAATAACTGAAATACTTTAACAATTGCCCCCAGAAAAGAATTCGGTAGACAATGAGCAAAGAAAAGAGGAAGATCCCTTGGTATATATAAAAAAACCAATGGAGGAGTTTCGCATTCAAAAACGCATAGCTGTGCTTTATCGTTTGTTAAGTGCGCGGAAACATTCGAGTGGGGTTGCCTCAGGGCCCAAGGAGATTCTAAGAGAGAACATGGGGGAAAAAAAAAAGAATGAAATTATTTCAAAAAAACGCACAGCATTTAAAGTCAGATATGACAAAGGTTTCATTTTTCAAGCACTACTCACAGGAAGGAATACAATGGAATCAGTTATGCACCATCTCCAAGACCTTGGCGATTTCGTTTGAAAAAGCGACTTTTCGTTTTATTTTCAGATTTGATGAAAGATATTTTTGGCTCGGAAAGCGTTCTTTTCTTTTTGCGTCTGACTTGGTCTGACGTTTCCTACATTACTATACATAAAGATGGCTGACTTTTTAATCTCAGATTTTGCGGAATAATCTAACAGAAGAGAAATTGAATTTCAGGGTTCGGCATACATATTCAAAGTGTATTTAAAATTCAATGCTGAATATTCATTAGTGACGTTTCGGTGAAATGCTAAAATATTTAATCGTATCTTTTGATGTGTAACTAATTCTTCCTGTTTTTGAATTTTTTTTCAAAACCAGCGACAAAGATCTTTAATATATATACATTATTTTTTTTCAGTTCTTGTGTTCTTCGGGATATTTAATTAAAAAGTCTATTTATTTTATCTAAATAATGAGAAATTTCGTTCTTTTTTTTTTTGGAATTTATTATTGATTTAATTTACTTTTAAATCCTTGGATTAGGAATCAAAGGCGCCGAAGTCAAGATGGCGTAAAAATAAGGTCAGGAGGTTTTTAAATTACATCTTTTCGATTTACTTTAAAAAAAAATTAACACTTTATATGAATAACTAATTTCATTTAATATCTGGTGTTTGTTTTTACTAAGGCTGCAAGCTCTTAAAACATTTCAAATTTCAGTTTTCAAACGCTGTTGTAAATTTTATATTTTGCATAAATTGGTAATTTCAAATTTATCATTCAATATTTTTAATGAAACTGCTATTCACATTGAATAACAAAGTGCAATTACATACAAGCAGTAAGATTCAATTATGTATGAAATGTTTTAGTAAAACGTTCTATAAAGACATACATATAAGTATCATTATCAAAGTATTTTCAATACTGCTTTTACAAATTTGAAGATTAAGAATTAAGAACTTGGTTTCTAAAAACATTCATGTCGTATAAGAAAAATTTGCTAAAACATTTTTTACCAATAAGCCTCTTAAATTATTGTTTTGCAAAGTATTAAAAATGAAATTTGCAAATAGCAACAGATAATTTTAAATTGCCCATATGCTTACAATTTTTATTTTTATATATCCAGTCCACTTTTAGTTAAGATAAATACTCTTTATATATATATTTAAACAACATCCTTTATTGAAATTCCTTAGAAAATAAATTAGAACTGTAATAACACATAAACGTAATAAACGTAACATATCAATAAATAAACATTCACAACGCATCACTAATGGATCATATGTATGCTTATATTTGTTTTAGACGATTTTTATCTATGCCAATGATAAATTGTCTAAAATAACAAGCAACAGATACCAAGAATTATATATTGTTATTTCCACCAAAAACCCTAAATTTAATTATTTTTTAAAGTTTTTTTAAGGCCTTTTTTATAAGTGCAATCTTGTAGCAAGGCCGCAGAACGAAACCTTTTTTATCTCTTTTGCCTTCATCTGTGCTAACAATTTTGCCGGTTATTTATCTTTATCTCTACTGCTGCGTCAACATTTGCCATTTTTTATTACCCTTCCTTTTCACCCACGAATCAAAACTAAAACTGGAGAGTTTCCTTTTGCGTAAATAGCGGAAACGCTTACTGCTTAATAACTGGAAATACTTTAACAATTGCCCCCTGAAAAGGACTCGGTAGACAATGAGAGAGATCCCTTCGTATAAAAAAAATAATCAATGGGGAGATTCGCATTCAAAAAACGCATAGCTGTACTTTATCGTTTGTTAAGAGCGCGGAAACATTCGAGTAGCGTTGGCCTCAGAGCCCAGGGAGATTCTAAGAAAGAGAACATGGGGGAAAAACGTATTCAAAAAAACGCATAGCATTTAAAGTCAGATATTACAAAGATTTCATTTTTCAAGTACTACTCACCGGAAGGAATATAATGGAATCAGTAATGCACCATCTCCAAGACCTTGGCGATTTGAAAAAGCGACTTGTTTTATTTTATTTTCCGATCTGCAGAAAGATATTCTTGGCTCGCAAGACGTTCTTTTTTTTTGACGTCTGACTTTTTCTACATTAATATACATAAAGATGGCTGACTTTTTAATCTTAGATTTTGCGGAATAATCTAACAGAAGCGAAATTGAATTTCAGGGTTCGGCACATTCAAAAGTGTATTTAAAATTCAATGCTGAATAGTCATTAGCGACGTTTCGGTAAAATGCTAAAATATTCAATCGTACCTTTGATGTGTAATCAACTAATTCTTCCTGTTTTTGAATTCTTTCAAAACCAGCGACAAAGATCTTTAATATATATACATTATTTTTTTTTTCAGTTCTTTGTGTTCTTCGGGGATATTTAATTGAAAAGTCTATTTATTTTATCTAAATAATGAGAAATTTCGTTCTTTTTTTAATTTCGAATTTATTATTGATTTAATTTACTTTAAATCCTTTTGATTAGGAATCAAAGGCGCCGAAGTCAAGATGGCGTAAAAATAAGGTCAGCGATTGTTTTAAATTACTTCTTTTATTTAAAAGTCATTATTTATCTGAACAATTAATTTCATTTAATGTCTGGTGTTTGTTCTTACAGAGGCTGTAAGCTCTTTTTCCAAACGTTGTTGTAAATTTTATATTTTCCATAAATTCGTAATTTCTAATTTTATTATTCAATATTTTTAATAGAACTGCAATTAACATTAAAATATAAAGTGCAATTACATACAAGAAGAAAGTTTTAACTATGCACGAAATGTTTTAATAAATGTTCTATAAAGACATGATGGTATCATTATCAAAGTATGTTTATTACTGCCCAACACTCTACGTTCGTATTAGATAGGAACGGCTTAAAGTGAAGTCCGAAAAACTACAAATATCCATGGCACCACCAGGACTCGAAATTTGTGCCACCGAACGTCACAGCGCTAATGACTAGACTATTCAGGCCCAGACTTGATTTTTAAAAAAGTTCTGCCACACATCGTTACCAAACTAAAGATTAAAAAATTATCTTTTAAATAATTTTTATTATAATTTAATTTAATACCGTCGAAAAATAAGAATAGTGAGAACTTTTCAATATTACTGATGCTAATTCTAGACCTATTTCTGTACAGACTTTTTTTATAACATTTTTTTATTTTCAGTTGAAAACAATAGTAATCTGTAAATCTAGACTATTTGTAAATGCCATAAATATTCTTCCAGCAAAAATATTTATTTTAATGCTTACAAAACAAAAATTTCCCAGACAATATACGTTTTCCTTAGATCATGCTAACTTGAAACCCTCACTTTTATTTAATGAAAATATACAAAATACCAGAATACATAATAATTTCCTAGAGATACAATGATTAAAATCCAACCGACATTCGATTATTTCGGAAACAGCGGGTGAAATCAATTTCAGGAAGCTCTGGAACCAGTAGAGAAACAATTTTTGCAAAACGTGGGAAGTTGGAAACTATTATGACCCCAACAACACACACACACGCGGAATGATATCTTCCAAAATCCATATGCAATAATCCCACCTCGATCTGCCGGATTCGTTTTGTCAAATTAAGTTTGATCCTATAATCCTTGTCCTATTTGAACATTCGATTTTGCAAACAGGTTTTGAGACAGATCATTTGCAAAGCCTTCTGGGAAAAGTGGGTTACAACAACTGCAAACATTGATTTTCCTCTTCGAGATGCGAAATCTTATCTTTGTTGTTATTTGTAATTTTTCCCGAGTTGTTGTTCAACTTTTCATTTTATTTGTTCTTCAAGGTTTTGGGGAAAGCATTCTCCACCGTCGCTGCTTTTCCACCTGCATTTTAATTTTCCTTTTTCGTTGTGAAGAATTAAATCGCTTCGATGGATTCTTTGTTTTAAATTCTTCATTGAAACTCACTGATGCAGTAATTAAGACCGAGATTTATCGAATGATCTTAAATGTATGCGCTATGTAAATGTGAATAGTAATTACCTCCATCGTTATTCTCAGAACAAACCCGTAGGTGGTGTTTGGCATGGAGATCACCCAGTAAGATTCTTTTCGGGAGCCATCGAAGCCAACAAACGTGCTTATTTTTTTAAAGAGGACACTATGAGGAGTCTCATCTATGAACAGAACTTTTTTGGGGAACTGCACTAAGTGTAGAACTGCTGAAGCAACGCCTGCTCATATTTTAAACTTACTTGATCTTACTATTGTACGAGGATTCTTCTGAACCTCTTCTATTCTTGGACTTTTTAAGGGTTTATGGATTTGGTCCAATAGGTGGACCGTATCGGGCATCAAAAACAACAACAACTACGCACTTTTTTTTTGTAAAAGTAAAACAAATTTCCAGTAAAAAAATATATTTAGTTGATAAATTAATAGTTAATAAATTAATAGCTGATTATTTTTTTAATTAATTTCACTAGATAATTTCAAAGATAAAATTATTTTATATTTGATTAAAAATTTTGGTACTTTTAAAAGAAATTCTTAAAAGTCTTCTGGATTAAATAGTTTTGATAAAAATTATAGACAAACAACTATATACACTCATGTCCATAAATTAACGATAATGAAGTTCATTTTATTCAAAAAGACCAAGTAAAACAAATTTGACTTATTTGTAAAGTCTATTGTAAAAAAGCTAACTACAAGAAAAGATGCTATATGTTTGACATAATTAATAAAACTTGCGATTTTTACTCACTGCAGCAAATTTCAAAAAAACCTCTTTACAAAAAACAGTTTAACATGGTTAGTATGATGGTTAATATACTATGTCTCTCGGACGATGCAATACACAGGCCTTACAACGCATAGGCATGCGTTGTATCAAATTATCAATCTGATAAGACGGAATATTAGACCACTCATCAAGCAATGCCCCGACGAAGTTCCGGTTGAGCAGGTGGGAGGGTTGACGGGCTGCAATTCGTCGGCCAAGCATATCCCAGAAATGCTCTATTGGATTCAAGTCCAGGTAGTATGCTGGCCAATCCATACGGGTGATATCCTCCAATTGAAGGCATTCGTCTGCAATGTTTGACAAAGTAAACAAAAATCGTTGTCATGTAATACGTCGAGAATGGAAATTGCAGCACCCATGAAGCCCCAAAACAAGCGTTCATGTTGTTGAATACATCCCCGATAGATAATAGACTTCATACGTTTTTATTTTCTGAGGTCATGCAACAGTTTATGTGCTAGTAAAAAATAAATTTACATGTATCTTCAAATAACTGTGATGGCATCCTGCACCACCAAACGGTGTAGTTCAATGGTAAAATTCTCTTGTTGGTAACGGGTACCTGGCGTTTTCTATATGAAAGTCCGGAAGAATCAGACAAGGTCAAACTAAACCTTAACTCGTCAAAACATCCAGTCAAGACCATTGTATGACAGTCCAACGTATGCAGTACGAAACTCTCTAGCTCTCTAATCGTAGGCAAACACTTAAGTTGCGGTATGTGGAACACATCTGACAGGCCTTTGGCATTTTAGATATAAGTCAGACCAATGTGCCCTAAGCGTCTTACATGGAATTATAGCTGAAGAAAACTGAGTAGGATAATCAGCTGAAAGAACTGAAGAGATCTATCATCGATCGCCTTTAAGAGATAATTACCTCCATCTGTTTTTTTCAGAACTAAATACCGGTCCTCATTTGGCGTTGTAACTCGGGCCGACCAGCTTTCTTAACATCTACTCACATTACCATCAATCTTGCTTATTTTTTCTTCCAGAGGACACTTGAGATGAGTCTCATCTATGAACAGAAGATTTTTGGGAACTGCACTAAGGTAGAACTGCTGAAGCAACAGCTGCTCATATTTTAAACTGACTTGATCTTACATTGTCCGATAATTCTCTGAACCTCTCCTATTCTTGGACTTTTTAAGGTTTATGGATTTGGCCATAACTATATCGGGCATCAAAATTGCACAACAAGGCTTTTTAAAGTAAAACGTTTCAAGTGAAAAATATATTTCTTTGCCTAAATTAATAGTTAATAAACCCCTCTCGCTGATTACTTTTTTTTTAAATTAATTTCACTGTAAGCCATATAGCAATAATATTCACAGGAATTTGCATATTCTTAATTAAAGATAAAAATTATAATTTTACAGGTGAAATTTTTATTTTAAGAAATTTTAAAAGTCTCCTGTGATTAAAATGGTTTTGATAAAAATTATGGACAAATAAGTATATATTATTCTCTATAGAGATATTTGTTTTATTTTTATTTAATCCATGTGGGGTTTATATGCTGCAAGATAATACTACCTTAAAAGAAATTATATTAATTACTGCACTATAAAATTACTTCACGTCTGATTAAAATAGTTATAACGATTATAAATTCTTCAACCCCCATATACCTCTGTTAAATGAGAAATTAGCATCAACCTTACCTTGCTTTTGATTCTATTGAGGGACATTTCACTCTACTTATTTATAGTACCCGTCCTTGGCAAAACAAAGAAACTTTTGATTCTGTATGAATTTAGAGCTTATTACTCTATGGTACAATGGCCAAAATCCAAATATCTGCCACATATCTTAACTGCCAAAATAACATCACCGGAAAAGTAACATAATGTAAGTTTTCAAGGTTTTTTATTTGATTAAATAGTTTAAAATTCAAAAACTGCCTTGATTTTTTACATTGGACGAGGGTTATTCTAAGCCTCTTCTATTCTTGGACATTTTAGAGGTTTACGGATTTATGGACTTGGTCTAATAACAAAGACCAATCGGGGATCAGAAGCAACAAAAAACGGATTTTAAACAGAAAAAAAACAGATTTATTTTCCTTTTTTCATTTAAAGTAAATCCTATTTCAAGTGAAAAAACATATATTTAGTTGATATACTTTATAAAATCATTTCACTGTAAGATACCATCGCAATAATAAAATCATACGAACATAAACTGTTATAATAAAAGATTACATTATTTTATATTTGATAAAAATATTTAAAAATATTAATAAGAGTTTTTAAATCTTCTGGATTAAATTGTTTTTGAAAAAAATCGTATACAAAAACAATCATATTATTTTCAATGGAATATTTTATTTCATCCATGTAGGGTTAACATACTGCAAGATAACACTCCTTAAGGAATTCTATTATTTACGACACAATAAAATTACTCCATGTTTGATTAAACTAGTTATGAAGGATTATAAATTTTTCAGCACTATATACCCCTGTTGTATGAGGAGTTATTATCATCTCACTTTGCTTCTGATTCAATTGAGAGACATTTCAACTTACAGATTTTCTAGTAACCTTCCTTGGTGGAAACAGGAAGCTTTTGATTCTGTATAAATTTGAAGCTTATTACTCTAGATACAAAGTCCAAAATCCAAATATCTCCAATATCTACCATATACCCGAAATATCTCAATATCTACCATATACCCAAATATCCCAATATCTACCATAAATATCTCCAATATCTACCATATGCCCAAGTATCTACCATATATCCAAATATCTCAATATCTGCCATATACCCCCATCTATAAATATCAAAATAACATCACTATCGGAAAAAATAATATAATGGAAGTTTTTAAGATTTTTATTTGATTACATTGTTTAAATAATTAATAATAAACATAACAATTTCTACATATATATTAATTAAAACAATTTTATTCCAAAATGATGATATCCTCAATAGAATACTTTTCTCCTCAGAATAGAAGCAGAAAACATGGCGAAAATACCACGCAAGAAAATTCCAACTAATTAAAACACAATAAAGCCTCAACATAAAATAATTCCATGTATTCAGAAATTTCTGAAAGCCTTTGCAACTAATAAACACCATTTTTAAAGAGGTGTTAGACAAACAATGACAACTATTCACAACAGACTACACGCCTTCAATGCACAATTCCCAGTCCAACACTTTAAGAAAATCTCTTTTTACTTAACAGTTTTGAAATTCGAGCAGCTCTTTTTTAAAGACTAATTTAGTCAGTTGAGGAAGATATAAATCAAATACAATCAAATGCTTCCCAAATTAACGAAAACAAAAACAATTCAAATAGAGCAGGCTCATTCAACCAAAGTCAAGAGTAATTAACAACACATGTAGGGACTTAAGGATTGGACAAACAAAGGCAGGGAAATCTCTTTGAGTAGTTAGAATCAGGGGAAAAAAAGTTTTCTGAGTGAAGTGTAGAAAAAAGGGATAGTTGGGGACAATTCTTCGGAAAGAACTTAACTTACTTTCAAACAAACACATACGGGAGGTAATAAGTTAGGAATATTTGTTGAAGTATCTAATCCGTTATTTGTGTTTTTCCGCTCAATTATAAAGGGGAACATTCAGTTGGATGTTTAATTATTGATTAGTTATAATAGATGCATTTCATTTGTGTGGCTGGAAATAGTTCGTGTAGAGGTGGAACAAGGAATTTAAGGCTTTTAAAGGGAATTGGGGACAGACATGGAAAGTGAGACTGAAAAATTCGTATTTTTTAATTCGATGGCATAATGGACTTTTAATTGCCTTTTAAGCCTGATAGTGTGAATTTCAATAATTCCTTGGAACTTTCTCTGATAATCTTCATAGAATATGAAAATTAATTAAAATATTTCAGTATTTAACATGTTGCTTTTGTTTCATCAAAAATAATTGTAATTTATTATATAATTAATGTGATTTTATTTTTATAGAAATTATTTTAAAGTGTCGTTAATTTATTAAAAGTACAATAATTTTATTTCTGAACAAAATCTGTATACTATTTATTTATACAGTTAGTTATATAACGTTTATACCAATTTTTAATGATGCATACAAACCAAATTAAAAAACATTTTTTTGTGTTCATTTATCGTATTTTATTAAACAAAATTTCATAAGAGGGACAATTAAGTATAATAATCCTTCTTGAAATGTAGCTCAGTGACACTCGGAATTTCCTAACCACTTTTTTTTTATCGAGGAGCAAAGATATTACATTGTGCATATTTGGTTTCACATATTTGTGATTCAAATATCTAAGGAGAACATCTAGCAGTTTGAGAACTTCATTTATTCTTTTCAGTGCTAAGGAGGTACTTTCCAGCTGGCAGATTCAACGCATTTATTCAAATGTATACAAGAGAATTGTGTGATAATGCTTTCCTGATTCCAGAAGCTGAATCCCTTATCACGAATTCTGCTAACTTATTATGGGGGAGGTGATTTAGAATCCAATAATAACATGCATATAATTTCCAGATTTCAGGTGCATATGGGAGGAATAACTATTGTAACAGCGAACGTAGCTGTCTGACATAATATTTTTGGATGTTCAATCATGACATACAATGCGGAACAATAACCCTTGAATGTTTATTTGTAAAGGTGATACTTTCCATTTATTAACTCTGTGAATATGGGCAATAGCACCCAAAGTCTCAGACGTAAATCATACAATCTTCCAGGAACATAATTCAAGAATCTGCAGCAGAATATTTGTGTTGGAATCTTGTGGAAAGCCGGATTAGTGGTACCACGATGCTAACATCAAGAATGCATAGATTCAGATCCACTGGCAGAGTGAATTGAAATCACTGTTTCAGAAAATGACTGTTACAAATATATGAATAGATACCAACAACAAGGTTAACTCTGATGGGGATTTTTTCTCGCATTGATGATTTTCTTTTTATCCATACATCTAAGGAGATCATCTAGCGGCTTGAGCACTTCACTCGCTCTATTCAATTCTAAGCGAATGACTTTCCGCAGAAAGATTCAAACGTAAACACGAGAATTGTGTGATAATGCTTTCTTGAATAGGAACTGAGTTCGTACTTATCAAGAGTTTAGCTAACCTATTATGTGTGGGCAGGCGGAGCTTTAGACGCCATTATCAACACGCATTTACTTTCCATATTTCAGGAACAGATGAGAGGAGTATTGATTGTAACAGCGAACGTAGCTGTCTAATATAATTTTTAGGGTGTTCATTCATACTACATACAACAGGGAACTATTACTCTTGAATGTTTATTTGTAAGGTGATACCATCCATTTGCCAACTCAGATGAAAATAGAAAATGGGATACGAAGTCTCTGACGGAAATCATACAACCTTCCTGTACATAATTCAATTATCTGCAACAAAATAATCGGGTTAGAATCTATGGAAAGCCTGGTTTGTGGTAACACGATAGCCAATATGAAGGAATGCATAGATTCAGATCCACTGGCAGTGTGCAATGAAGAATATGACTTCCGAAATTGTTTCAGGAAATAAGTACAATCGATGATGATTGGGGGAAATATATGAATACTCGTATCTACAATAAGAGTGACACTAATGGTGATTTTTTTCTTAGTTTTTGCATATAAATGCTGTCAGTTATCCTTGAAAGAGCTTAAGAGAAGGTAATTTGCCCATCGATGAATTGTTCGTAGCATACATGCATACATGCGTACTTACTCCACGGCAGTAACAGAAAACGCACTTTGCATATGATGCCGATTGAGGCGGTGAACCGGTGCAGTTCTTCCCGACCGAACGAGTGACTGCTGACTGAGTTGAGACATTACACCACATCACGCGCTACTGTATTCATATTATTGGATCAAAATGTTACTTAAAAATACAAGAAACTAATTAATATAAATATGGAAATAAAATACTGCACCATTGCATCCATAAAAATAATTTTAAAAATACGAAATGATAGATAGAGTTGATTTTTGAAGTTGTTTTTTATCTCACTTGGTATCAAACCAAACCCACGAACACGTGGGAATTCATTGTTGAAGGAAAGCGGGCAGCTTTTGTTGTGATGGAGCACCCGTAGGTAGAAGTCTGATTTGGCTCAGTGATGCTAATTTTTTTGTGTGATAAGGTTTTCACTACGCCCAACGGTCATATTTGATCAGAACCTACGGTTTAAAGTAGAGTCGAACCACTACAAATATCCATGACACCGTCAGGATTTGAACCTGTGGCACCGAGCGCCAGAGAGCTTGTCACTCGGCTAATCAAGTCCAGGCTTGATTTTTAAAAATGTTCTCTCCAACATCTTAACTTCAAGCTATAACTTAACAAATTATTTTTAAATAGTTTTTCTTATAATTTAATTTAAATTAATGACAAAGAATAAGAATAATGAGGAAATTTTCAATATTACTGTTATGTTTCTAGATGTATTTCTATAAAACCTTTTGTTTCCTCACATTTTGTTTTTTTTTTTAAGGATGAAAAAATAGCATTCTGTAGATTAACTATTGAGAATATTTTCTCCATTCAGTAAATATTCTTCCAGCAAAAAAATATTTATTTAAATACATAAACACAACATAGCCTTTTTAAACACTAGGATACGATTTCCATAGTTCATGCTAACTTGAAACCCTCACTTTTATTTAATGAAAACATACAAAATACGAGAATACATAATAATTTCCTAGAGATACAATGATTAAAATCCAACCGAAATTTGATTATTTCGGAAATAGTGAGCGAAATCAAATTCAGGAAGCTCTGGAACCAGTAGAGAAACAATTTTGCAAAACAGTGAGAAGTTGGAAACTATTCTGATCAACAACACACAGAATGATATCTTCCAAAAATCCCTATTCAAAAAAATCGCCTCGATCTGCTGGGTCAAACTAAGTTTGATCCCCATAATCCTATCCCTATTTGAACATTCTATTTTGTAAACAGGTTTTAAGACAGATCATTTTGCAAAGCCTTCTGGGAAAAGTGGGTTACAACAACTGGAAAACATTGATTTTCCTCTTCGAGATGCGAATCTTCTTATCTTTGTTGTTATTTGTAATGATTCGAGTTTTTGTTCAACTTTTCGTTTTATTTGTTCTTCAAAGTTTTGGGGAAAATTCTCCCTCGTCGCTGCTTTTCCACCTGCATTTTAATTTTTTCCTTTTCGGTTGTGAAGAATTAAATCGCTCCGATAGATTCTTTGTTTTAAATTCTTTATTAAAACTCTCTGATGCAGTCATTAAGCGAGATTTATTGAAGGATCTTAAAAGTATACGCTATGTAAATGAGAATATCGAAATGGGCAACTTGGGGTTAATTTCGAAGCCAGATCTTATCAGAGAGAATATTGTTTTTGATGAATGAAGGAAAGTTTTTGTTTTAAAATTTATTTTTAAGAATTCGTGCTGAGTTTTCAAAGTGATACTCTTTATACTTATATTTTTAGTCTGTTAAAAATGTATCTTATTCAATATAAAAATAAAATAAAAAAAAAAACCTTAAGTAGCAAGAAAATCTGAAACTTGATCTTATATTATAATCACTTATTTTAGTTTTTACATGTGGTACTTTTATTTTAAAATTCTCCAAAAAAAAATTCTTCCAAAATAATACTACACTTGTATAATTTTTACATTTTTAAGTCTTAATAATAATGAACATTTTATGTTTTTGTTAAATAAATGTCTGTTAATAGTCGCGTATATGTAAATCCGCATTTTGTCTTGAAAGAGTAAGAATTATTTTTAAAAATAATTATTTATTCTCAAAATGATTTGTAACATCCGTGTGCGGTTTTTGAAATGTTGTAATTAATACTCATATTTAAAATCTGTTCAAATTTTTATTTTGTTCAATAAAATGACAAATAAAAACTTTTTGAAACTAAATACCATTGTATAATACATAATTACATTGTATAATACAATATGCAATTACATTGTATAATACATCAGTTACATTCGGTTGTGTTCACCAATGATGGTTTCATTCGGTTGAAGCAACTCATAGTATGCAACACCAAGCTGGTCTCACCAAAAACAGAGCAGGAGTTTTACAAATATTTAGTTACTATAATATTGCTTACAATAATATAAATACTTACAATATACTAATACAATTACAAGACTTTGTATCAAATTGGTTTAGTTCTAAAGAGGGTATGTATCAGAGTACTACAGTACTGTCCAGATTGCCTGACTAGAGTCCCAGTGGCAATGTGCAGTTAGTGTGCAAGAAGTTTGACGTTTTAATTTCCTGGTGGCATTGTCGTAGGCATTCTGATTTCAGAAAAGAAGGGGATTCGATGGACATTGTAACACTGTATGTAAAAACCTCTCGAACCGATAGTCAGACTGCCTGATGGGAGTTTTCTGGATTTTCTCCCATACGTCACGCACGAATGGGATAACTATCCCTAAAAGCCCATCAGCAAGGCAACTGCCCTCTGCTCTTCACCTCAGTAGCCATGTAGTCATCTAAGTTGTCCTGTGGCCAAATCAACGGGTGGGTTTACATGAGGCCCACAGATGTTTCCATCTTTCTAAATAGTAGGAGGATACATAGCCCCATAGTATATTTAAAAATATCAGTAAAAAATTTTTAAAAGTATTCTGGATTAAATAGTTTTATATAAAAATTGTATACAAACAGTTATATTAATCTCTATAGAGATATTTATTTTTATTTAATCCATGTGGGGTTTACGTGCTGCAAGATAACACTGCCTTAAAAATTATATTGATTACGACACAATAAAATCACTTCATGTTTGTTTAAAGAAGTTATAAAGAATTAGAAATACTTCCACACTCTATATCTCTATTATATGAGTAGTTATTAGCATCCATACTTTGCTTCTGATTCAATTGAGAGACATTTCACCCTACAGATGTATAGTGTCCTTCCTTGGCAAAAACAGTGAAACTTTTGATTCTATATGAATTTAGAGCTTATTACTCTCAGGTACAAATTGCAAAATCCAAATATTTCCAATATCTGCCATATACCCAAATGTCTGCACTATCTGCCCCATATCTTAATTATAAAAATAACATCACCGATAAAATAACATAATGAAAGTTATTAAAGTTTTGATTTGATTATATTGTTTAAAAATTAATAATAAACATAAACAATTTCTACATATATTAATTAAAACAATTTTATTCCAAAATAATATCCTCGATAGAATACTTTTCTCCTCAGAATAAAAGTGGAAAACATGGCGCAAATACCACACAGAACATTCCAATTAATTAAGACACAATAAAGCCTCAACACAAAATAATTACATGTTTCATTAAAATAATTGAAAATGTTAAGAAATGTTCGAAAGCATTTATGCCTAATAAACACCATTTAAAAAAGTGTTAGATAAACAACGACAACTATTCACAACAGAGTTGATTTATTTATCAAGCTTTCAAAGCACAATTCCCAGTCCAACACTTTAAAGAAATCTCTTTACTTAACAGTTTTGAAATTCAACAGCTCTTTGCAAAGATTAATTTAGTCAGTTAAGTGAAGATATAAATCAAATCCAATCAAATACTTCCCAAATTGACGAGAATAAAAACAATCCAAACAGAGCAGGCTCATTCAATAAAGTCACAGTAATTAACAACACATGTAGAGGAACTTAAGGATTGGACAAACAGGGAGAGAAATCTCTTGAGGGAAAAGTAGTAAGAATAGGGAAAAAAAAAGTTTTCTGAGTGAAGTGTAGGGATAGTTGTGGACAATTCTTCGGAAAGAACTTAACTTACTTTCAAACAAACACATACGGGAAGCTAATAAGTTAGGGATATTTGTTGAAGTATCTAATCCGTTATTTGTGTTTTTCCGCTAAATATATAAGGGAAACATTGAGGTAGATGTTTTAATTATTGATTAGTTATAATAGTTAATTTAATAATCGTTAATTTAATAAAGTATAATAATTGTTTTCTGAACAAAATCTGTATACACCATTTATACATATAGTTAGTTAGATATTTTTTTTATACAAATTCTAATGATGCATACAAGAATTTTTTTTTGTATTCATTTATCATATTTTTATAACACATTTCATAAAAGGGACAATTAAGTATAATAATCCTTCTTGAAATTTATATCATGAGCACTAAGAACTTGCTGACCACTTTTTTATCGTGTGAACACGATATTACTGCTTCACATATTAGTGAACCACACATCTAAGGAGAACATCATCTAGCAATTTGAGAAAAAAACATCTAGCAGTTTGAGAACTTCATCCACTCTTTTCTGTGCTCAGGGAGGTGCTTTCAGCTGACAGATTCAACGAATTTATTCAAACGTAGACACGAGAATTTGTGTGATAATGCTTTCCTGATTCAGAACTGAGCTCTCACATATCACGAATTCCGCTGACTTATTATGGGGAGGATGATTTAGAAGACAATATCAACTTGCGTTTAATTTCCAAATTTCAGGAACACATGGGAGGAGCAATGATTGCAATAACGAACGTGTCTGTCTGGTTTTATAATGTCGAACAATTACTGTAGAATGTTTACTTGTAAGGGGATACCATCCATTTGCCAACTCGGTGAAAATAGGAAATGGGATGCGAAGTGTCTGACGGAAATCATACAGCCTTCCGGGTACATAATCCAATTATCTGCAACAAAATAATCGGGTTGGAATCCTATCGAATGACTGGTTCGTGGTAACACGATAGCCATTGGGAAGGAATGCATAGAATCAGATCCACTGGCAGTGTGCATTGAAGAAAGTGACTTCAGAAATTGTTTCAGGAGATAAGAACAATCGATGAGGATTGGTGGGGGGGGATATATAAATACTGCATCAACAATAAGAGTGACACTGGTGGTGATTTTTTCTTAGTTTTTTTGCATATAAATGCTGTCAGTTATTCTTGAAAGACTTTCAAAAAGTTAGTTTATTCATCGATGAATTGTTCGTAGCATGCTTACACAACTCCATAACATGTCTGCTTGCATGCATGTGTGCTTACTCCACGGCAGTAACAGAAACCACACTTTGCATATGATACCGATTGAAACGGAGAAACGGTACAGCTTTTCCCACGCTGACGAATGACTGGTTACTGAGTTGAGACACACCGCATCACGCGCTGGTGCGTGATTCATGCGTGGCATTAACGATAACGTCAATGCCCCAACGAAAGTGAATAGGAAAAATATGTTTGATAAGCGTTCTCTTTGATGAAATTCGCCAGATCTGTTATTCATCATGAATGTACGACGAAGCACCACTATACATAAAAAGAAAAGAAACATCTTAACGTAGGCGGATGCTTCCAAAAATTCATTCAGAAATTAATTTAGTTTCCAATTAAATTAAAGAGGCATCAACAACAAATAAATTAAAATTCCCTTTACTTTTGGTAAATAATTTGGGGTTGAACATCACATTTCCATACCTTAAATCATCACTATTACAGACGTTCTGAATAAAAAAAAAAAATTTAATTATTCGAATGGAATAGGTAAAGATAAGCAATATGTTACTTGAAAATGTTTTGTCTTTTGTTCTTTATTTATTCATAGTTCTGCTTTAGTTCCTTTCGTTATTAGTTTCTAGGACTTTCTAATACCGAAACACCAATATACATAGTAGTAAAAGGAGAGTATGAAAGTATCATCCTACGTAGGCGGATACTTTTAAAATTCATTCAAAAATTAATTTAAATTCCAATTAAATTAAAAGGGCATCATCAACAAATAAATTAAAAAGTCCTTGACTTTTTGATAGAGAATTTTGAGTTGAACATCAACCTTCCATATCTTAAATAATCACGATTACAGACGTTCTTATTAAAAAAAATTTTAAACAATTTTTCGAATCGAATAGGTAAAGGTAAGTACTATATTACTTGAAAAAGTGTCTTGTTTAGGTCTTTATTTATTTATAGTTTCGTCTTTTGTTAATTTCGTGTTTAGTTTCATGACTTTCTAGTACCGAAACACCACTATACATAAAAAGAAAAGAATCACCCTAACGTAGGCGGATACTTTTAAAAATTCATTCCAGAAATTATTTTAATTCCACAATTAAATTAAAAAAGCATCATCAACAAATAAATTAAGAAGTCCTTAACTTTTGATAGAGAATTTTGAGTAGAACATCACCCTTCCGTATCTTAAATAATCACGATTACCGAAATACCTAATAAAAAAGTATTATTCGAATGGAATAGGTAAAGATAAGCAATATATTACATTGAAAATGTTTCGTGTGCTTTAAGAAAATTTAAAAAAAAACCTTCACTCGAAAGGCGAGAGTTGAAACGCTTTTGTGTCCTGAGAGGAAATGATTATGCAACGTGATAATGCAGGATGTGGCTGATGAATGATTATGCATAAAAAGGAGATTCAAGTACGTGAGGGGAATGAAGACCGATAATGCTGGATGATTGGTTGAGATGTTTTACGAAAGGGGCACTTTTTATGATTCCAACAACTCTTCTTTCTTTGCCCGGCCATTTACCCCGCTTATTTTAATAGAAAATGGCAATGTTTGTGTAGTTCTGGTGCACCGGAATATTCGAATAGAGAATAACAAGTAATGGTCCATCATTTAGGGCGATGCTTAAAAAAGATGTTCTAATTATTGATAATGCATTTTATTACTGTACGTTTAGATGCGATAATTCTTTTAAAAAAAGGTTTTTACAAATAATTCTTGTGTTTTTAACGAGGAAGGAGAATATTAATAATGATAAAAACAAGACTTATTATCTAAAGAACAATAAAATTTGGATACCTCTTGTTTAAAGCAATTTTTTTCTAGTTTTTCTGCCAGAGACTTTCTAGTAAGACTTTTGCACTAAAATTAAGCGACTTACCAATGTACAGGTCACTTTTTTAACGATGATTAAAATATTTCATCAAAACGGTAAACGCACGTAGCATGCACGGGAAATAAAACAATTTATAATGTAACAGTTCGTCTATAATTATATTGTAAAAGGAAATACATAATTATTGAATTTTTGGCAAATTCGAATTACGTGACAATCAACCTTGCTGTGATTCTGCAGAATACTGTTATAAGATGCCACGACTAGTATGTAGAAAGTATTAAGGCACATATAAAAAATTAATTAAATAATATAATTTTAACACATATTTAAACAGCTTTAACTTGCCATAATTTAAGCTATATTAATTCCTTAATTAATTGCCATATATGCAGAATAATGTTATATTTACTTTTCACGTGATTTTATAAGGTACTTCTACTGTAATAGAATCGTTTGCTAAATATAATGTCTAAAAACATTTTCTACACTTACCACTACATATATTTGGCAAAAATAAATTTGTGGAAATTGAAATACAATGAAAATTCATTTTCGTTTGATAAATGTCTTAATGTCTTGATAATCAACACCAGTAAATCCATAATTCTTATAGAAAAACTAATTCTTATTCAGTTTTATTTTACAAGTACAATAATATATATATGTAATATATATATATATATAATCAGCGATTAACTGTTGTTTAATTACTATAATAAAAAACATTAACTGAAGCAGTAAAAAATAATGTTCTATGTAAATTATAAAAAATTATCATAAAAATAATTTTTAAAAGCTTTAAAATTTACATGAATTACTTTTCTAAATGAGAGCTTATGATAGGATTTAAAAGAAAGAGAAATAGATAATAATAAAAGATAAGAATTTCTTTGCTATGTTATTAATATTTCCCAGCAATTTAGAACATTGATTTATCTCCTTTGGCTAATCTGGCGGGGATTGTATGTTGTAATTAATATGAAAAGATTAATCTATTAAAATATCAATTATTTTTTTTCATAGAATATATAATGTTTTAAAGTAATTTTATATTCATATTCACAATTTATTAATATCGTAATAAAATCCCTCTTCTTTAAAAATTGTTCTTGAGTTAAAAAAAAAAAATTTCAACCCTTATGTTTTCACATATATATTATACATCTTTTTAGCAAATATTTTGTTTTATTCTGTCTTTAATCATTTTTGAAAAATTATTTTCTATTTCGTTTTTTTAACAATATTTCAATAATAATAATTCACTTAATTATATATTCCTTAGATATTTCTATTACATTCGGTTTAAAAAAGCAATTGTAAATGAATAAATTTTTAATGTAACTAATAAGAAAGGATTAAACAATTTAAATCTTTATTACATTTTTATAGAGTACATTGTGAAATTTAAATTCTTATGTTTTTTACATATTTATTATATACTTATTTAACAAATATTTCGCTTAATTCTGTCTGTAATCATTTTTGAAAATTATTCTTAAATATATTTTTATAAAAAGACTATTAAAAATATTTTCTATATCGTTTTTTTTTTTTTTTTATAAAATTATGATTAATATTTCAAGAATAGCGATTCAGTTTTTTACATGCTCCTTAGCTATTTCTAATCTAAAAAAACAATTATAAATGAAGAAATAAAGTAATTAGCATCAAAGAATTAAACAATTTAAATTTTTATTACATTTATATTTACATTGTAAAACTTCGTTTTATTCTGTCTTTAATCATTTTTTAAAGATTTTCTTAAATAATTTTTGCAAAAAGATTATTAAAAATATTTTCTATTTCATTTTTCTTTTTCAAATTCTGAATAATATTTCAAGAATAACGATTCAATTGTGTACATGCTCCATGCATGGCCCCACAGGTATCTGGTTCGAGCCCTGGATGTTTGTAGTAGTTCGAATCCACTTTAAACCGTAGGTCCCGGTCCTAATAGGATCGTAGAGCGTTGTGGGGGTAGTGTTACTCGCGTCCGTTACATATCTTCAAGCTACACGTGCCCTTTGGGTAGTGCTAAAGGAGTAGCGGAGGTGAGCCCTTGCTAATGACATAAAATTTAACTGTCTCTATCGCCAGCTGCAATAGAACAACAACAATTAAAAGAAACAATTGTAGATGAAGTAATTTACAATGCAATTAGTACGAAAGAAAAATTTAATTAGATTTAAATCTCAGTGTAAAAAATATACTCTATAAATACACAGTGTACACTATAAAAATATAATATTTTTATAGTGTACACTGTGTATTTATACAATTTTTTTTTTAATTATATTAGCAATTTATTAAGTTTTTGTAAATTGTAAATGTAATTCTTCTTTCAAAAATGTTCATGTTCATTATTTGTTATTTTTTAATTTACAAATATTTCCTTTTATTATATATTTGGACATGCAAATTTTAATAAGTTTTTAAAAAAATATTTTCAAAGTTT
>BPLR01007616.1:0-78099 GCA_021605095.1 Caerostris extrusa
TTTCATTCTATTATCAAAATTCATAATTATGCTTACTTTTCAATATTACCGTTTTCCCCTTTTCTTATTAAATGTAAGGATAATCAGATTTATTTCGTTTGAACAGCATAGTTTTTATTAAAGATTTAGAAAGCGTGTAATAAAATAATCTTCTCAATCGTAGAATTGTACTAATTGTATGCGTAGAGGGTTCTATTACAGCAAAGAACCGCTACGGTGTGCGACAGTGTGCCAATAACTATTTAACTACGAGTTCGCCACTATATTTGGTTAACTTATATTTGGTTAACTTATATTTGGTTAAACAACTTTGTGTTCATTCTATATTTATTTATTTCACTTCATTGTATATATTACTAAAAAGTTTTTTGATTAATTATTAAATTTACTTTTGAATTTACCTCATTCTTGCATACATTTCTTTTTAATATTCCGTTTTAAAAATGAATGACAGGTGGATTCAACATTTCTAGTGAATATTTCTACAACGTTAGAATAGCAAAAATCGAATGCCCACTCATTTTTAGATATTTATAATTTTTACTTTGTAATATAATCGAAAATAATCATGTAAGAATACTTGATTTAACAAAATTTTGAAGAAACAAAATTGCATCTATGGCAAACATTTTTATGAAAGAATACTTTATTTAAATTCTATTATTTATTCCCGTCTGATATTTTTCTTTTCTGGGTAGTTAAAAATCCATTATTTATTTTAAAAGTTAGAGACAATAATAAGCCATCTGTTTTGCTGTTACTGCTTTAGAATGGTGCTGTGAATGACACTTGGAGGGGATTTCATAGCAAAACCAAGTTCAAAGATATGCCCAAATCAAAGATGAATGTTAATGGTTTAGTGTCGCCAATAGCATAAAAAACCACTACGTCTGGGTCAAACCACTAGTCGTAAAAACGTTTTAACTGCTGTGTTTAAAAGCCCCTTTAAGACTATTGACTTTTATCATGCGCATTGGAGTACGAATTCCTGTCTTGAGGAGAGACGAGTACTGGATAAGGCTTTTTTTTTTTGTAAGCGGTATCAAATCAGCCGATGATCAACCATGAAATGGTTTCTGTCACTCAGAGGTTGGTTTTAAGTTTAGGGATGAATGGAATTCGCCAATATGTTTTTAATGTTGTCGTTGTCTAAGCTGTATAATGCAAACATTCAGAGGACAAGATATGATAAGATGCACCGTAAATTTTTATGTGCATGTTATTTGAAAAATCACTTGAGTAGAGCTCTTATTTAATATCTGTAAGAATTCTATCTACTCTGAGGTTTAGTCTTTTTTCAAAAGTGTAAACTTGATGATAAACTTCTCCTTTAGTGAGGTTTATCCTGTTTTTTTTCCCTAAACTATTTAGTACATTTATAACGGCATATACATATATAATGATTTTTGTTCTGAAAAATTAATTATTTTTTTAATGAAATGCAAAATTTTGTGTCTAAATTTTGATAAATAAAAAACTTCTATAAACCTATTTGTTTTAACTTGTAACACTTAGTTGTAAAATTATTTATAAAGCAGACAGCGTTTACTAAAGGAAAGGAAATTATAAGCATTCTTATTTTTTAGATAATTATTTTTAATGAAATGTAAAATTTATATATGCCTCGAATTTTGTTGAATAAAAAACATTATGAACCTATTTGGTTTTAAGTGTAAAACTTGTAGTAAATTATTTATAAAGCAGAAAACAGTCACTAAAAAGGGAAGAAAAATATGAGCATTTTTATTTTTAGATATTTAGATAATTATTCTTAATGAAAAATGCAGAATATAACCTCTATAAACATAATAAAAACCTCTATAAACCTATTTAGTTTTACCTGTAAAACACAGTAAAATTAATTACATAGCAGACAACATTCGCTAAAGGGAAGGAAAATACGAGCTTTTTATTTTTAGTTTTTTTAAATGTAAATAAACATTAAGTTCGTTGCATAGGTTGTATTATATCATTACAGTGATCAGTCACAATTATAGTTATCTGGGTCAATATAAATGTTTTTAAAAAGAAAATAATTTGAATATGAGAGGAGAAAGACTGTCTTATATTTTTTATTTAAAATAAAAATCGAGGAAAAAAACCAGTTATATTTATTTTTAAACCATTTTAAAATTATTTTATGTTTCAATATTCTTTTGATACATAGTTTAATTTCCGCATGCATTTCTATATATTTGTAGACTGCCTTACACTGGGCCGCTAAACATGGAAATTTGGATGTCATCAAACTAATGGCTGGTACGCACAAACTTGATTCGAATGCGAGAACGGTAAGTAATTTAATAAATTTTTCAATCTTTATAAAGTTTATCGAAATTGAATTAATTATAACTGGTTCAAAACGTAAATGTGCTTTTCTTGATAATATGCAATGAACTTTTAAAATTTAATGAGATATACTGTTATGAAAATTATTTTATCTATTATTATACCAATGCAAAGAAATTTTTAGATTCGTCGACTTATTGTAAAAAATTGAATCAAGGAAAAAATTGAAAATACAATCAGCGCATTTCTTTTAATTATTAATTTGAAATTCAACGGACCTTGAGTTCCACTTTTAGGTACATCACGAACAGTCAATCCACGAGCAATTCCGTGCTTTATGGAAGAAAATCGAGAAAAATTCCCATCGTGTTGTCTGACAACGAATACTATATTTAACTATAAAACATTAATTTTTATCTTGCCTGAAGTAAAAATGATAAAAAATGTGATTTGTATTGTAAATGTCATTAAAAGTAAGAAACTGAAATTTATTAAAGATAACGTATGAAGTGTTTTAAATAACCCATGAAAATTATTCTGATAATGAATCCAGCATTTTTTTTTTTTTTTTTTTTTTTTTTTGTTCACTTGTTTAAACTCAGACTGCCTTTATAAGATAAACAATCCACTGCAGTTTTGAATTTTATCGATTTTTAATTTAGAAATTCCTTCATCCAAACCATACTCAATAAATAAATCACTGTGTCCTTTACTAAGGCCATGCTATTTGCAAATAAACGTCCTCTCCATTTGTTCAGATCCATACACATACCCAAACTCTTTGTCTCATCTTCTCTGTAGACATTTTAATTAAAATAGCAGAAAATCGATTCTTTATTGAGTGCATTGTGCTTCTTCGGTACAGTAATTCGGTCTGAGAATGAATAGATTAAGTGTTTTAAATAACCTATCAAAAATGATTCTGATAATGAATCCAGCATTTTTTTCAATTCCTTCTATTAGTTCACATTCTCCCTATATATATCTTGTTCAAATTTTCAATCGTTAATAAAATACTTTTTATTCCTCCACTCAAGATCAAATACATTTTTTAACTTGTAGTGAATGACACTTGATGTTAATACAGTTTTTTCAAATATTAATTCAGTAATTAAATTTAATTAATTTTAGTTTTCTTTAGATTTAAGTTGCATATATCTACCAATAGATGGCGCCAGATAAACTTAAATAATTTTCATTTTTTTTTTTTTATAATGGACTTTCTACAATATAGTGAAAAAAAAAAAAAAAGTAGGAATTGACTTTAAAACAAGTAATATAAAAAAAAATTGTTTAAACTCAGACTGCCTTTATAAGATAAACAATCCACAGTAGTTTGAAATTTATCGATTTTTAATTTAGAAATTCCTTCATCCAAACCATACTTTGAGCGCCACTCAATAAATAAATCGCCGTGTCCTTTACTAAGGCCACCCTATTTGCAAATAAACGTCCTCTCCATTTGTTCAGATCCATACACATACCCAAACTCTTTGTCCCATCTTCTCCGAAGACATTTTAATTAAAATAGCAGAAAATCGGTTCTTTATTGAGTGCATTGTGCTTCTTCGGTACAGTATGCTCCTTCCCCACCTTCTCCACCCACACACACTTCATTCTTAACCCTTTTAGTGAGATCTGTGACAGAATATTGCTCCATAATGAATAACACGTCGGTTCCTTTTCTGTTATTGTTATTATATTACGAAATGCACCGCCTGTCGCCTTTTAAGAGTCCGCTTTTCACTTTCTTGTTTCTCTCGCTGCCTTCGTTATTGTTATACTCCTTTTCCTTTCAGCTGACGTTTATCTTGTGTATATATTATTAAAAGGCAAGGTTCGCTTTCCACCCCCGTACCCTTTGGTTCGCGATAAACAAACTTATTAAAGGCTTGTTACCCCACGATTTTTGAGTCCCTTTTAGCTTTTGTTCCATGTATCGATGGCGTTCCTTTGTTTTCAATGAGAGCTTCGTACCATCCTCGCCACCATCTTTACCCCACCGTCTTCTATGCAAAAGTCTTATGACTGTCGTTTTATCGTTATTAAAGAATTGCATCGTCTTTTGTATGAGTTCCTTTTACTGAAGATGATGAGGGGTCGAATGGTGTATCTCATGGGGTAGGATGGGCTACAATTGATGCTTAAGGTTTTAATTTGCCTCATTAAAAGTACCCTTGAAAATTATGTACCAATTTTAAAGAAATTAAATGTAAATGAAATTTCTTTTGAAGATGAGGGTTCGAATGGTGTATCTCATGGGGTAAGAATGATCGTCATATAGGCTATAATGAGGCGAATTAAAACCTCAAGATTCCATTGAACAATCCCATTGAAAATTATGTACCAATTGAAATTAATGAAATTCCTTTTTTTGAAGATGATGAGGGTTCGAATGGTGTATCTCATGGGGTAGGGATGATCATCAGACGGGCTACAATTGATGCTTAAGGTTTTTAATTTGCCACATTATAAAGTTCCCTTTAAAATTTTGTACCCATTTTAATGAAATTAACGCATATAACTATTTGTATGAATAAAAGCTTACTCTATCAGAATCAGTGGTTAAAGCTTTCTAGTAAAATAAAAATAACACAATTATATTTGGTATGAATAATTAATTATTGAGAAAATTAAATGTAAAGACAAATGGTGGGAAAAGAGAATGTCAAATGGCGTAAAAAAATAAACATGTGCATATGGCTATGCATATCAAGTAAGATTTCCATAAAAATAAATTAGCGTTTTGATCATTCAGTTTAATCATTGTTTCAGAATATTCTAGGGAATGATCTTTAATCTGCAGATTCCGGACTGTTAGTCCACGTATGTACAAAATGCCCGTAGAGCGCCTTACCAAACCTGTAAATAACCTAGCTATCTCCTCTTCCGTTATTTGATTATCAAACGATCATGGTTATTGATAAAAATGAAAGCTGCGGATCACTAAAATGCTCATTTCTATTCTTTTACTATTATGTTCCTTCCTCATTCACGAAAAACACAACAAAAGAATAATAAGCCGTTGTTGCGTTTGAAAAACACATAAATAGCTACTTCTGGTTCAAAATTTAATAATCGTTAAAATTCATTAATTTTTTTTTTTTTTATCTTTTTAACGAAACTATTGAAAAATTTAAAATTTTGTTTAATTTCAAAATTAATCTTACCATTTTATATCTTACATTTAACAAATTAAATTTTGTTATAAAAAATCAACAGAAATCTTATTGGAGTCCGAAGGGTTCAATATATCCTAGGCACTGAAAGCTTTTCAATTGAGACTGGCACCTTGTATCCATTCCAAAGTGGAGATTCCTAATAATTGTGCAGGGACAGTTGTATTCCGAGAGTTAGAAACTAAAGAGGTATGGGCAGTAAGGAGAAAAGGTAATATGCCTAGTCCTGTAGGCTGTCCCCATGACGCGAATCAGGATCCCAGAGGGCTGACCCCAGCTGGCTCGATTTCCATTTAATTTGTTGTCCTCGGATTCTCTCCTTTTATCTTCTACGGGGGCATTCTTTCATCTATTCTGACCAAAAGCATTGTACCCTGTGGGTTTCTAATTCATGGTAACTGAATGGTTTACATATTGAGCTTATGATTCAATGTTAATTGCCGTTTTGCTTTGTTTACCTTGCTCACAATAATGGCCATCTGTAGCGGAACTGAAAATTTAGTTTTTATTTAGTTAGTTTTTATACTGTGACAGGTCATTTACTGTTAAATTGGTTGTTTTTGCTTTGTATCTGAAGTTGCCATTAAGATGTTAATATTTGTTGTTGAAAATCATCGACTATAATCTTAACTTTGTAAATATCTTTAATTAATTAAAATTAAAGTTTGAATCTTTACCGTTTATGAAATCAATAGATGAGGTGATTTGCATTCATTATTCTAAAATAATGATTATAAAATTCCTAAAATATTCTATTATAAACTGAAAAATCCTTAAAATTTAATAGAAGGAAATTATTGTAAGTAAAAACAAGTTATTTACAAAAACATTAAAAATGGAGTTAAATTAATTTTTAAGTCGGTATTAATAGTATTGTTAGGATTTTTGTCTTTTTTACATTTATTTTTTATTATTTTTTTATCAAAATAGAGTATAATTTTAAAAACATTCTCATCATGTATCTTTAAGATAATGTTCAAAGTTTTCTATAAATTTTTTTATCCCCATTAGAAAAGAATTACTTTTTAGAATCTCTGACGAATATATTCAATATTTTAATTATCTTATCAAATGTATATTTTAAGTGCTAGGATTACATAAAATATTTATTAAACTTACTGAATTGAAATTGTAAATTTATTTTTTTTTATAAAGGACAATCCGCCGTTTCTTCCATCCTTTTTCACAAATTCAATTTGTTCCCCGTCCACGTTCACCGTATTATTGTAAAGCTACCTAACATGTAACATAGCTATACTTTCTGTAAGAGTAAGGTGTTTAGAAAGTTTTACTTGTAGAATGTGTGTGTTTCTATTGCATTCTATCGACACAAATCCTATGTTTTATTCCGTTTGAATTAGTTGTTTCGGAATCTTTACTCTTTCTTTCTCTTTTATTGAACATGGGAAAAGATAGGAATTTCTGAAAAAAAAAAAAAAAAAAAAAAATAAAGCAGTTTACCTTATTTCTGGATACATATTATCTATATCGAATGAATATGAAGCATTGCTTATTTATCTGTTATTTTTATTCAGTACATCCATCTTTTAATGTGATCCCTGCATGATCTGAGTTTGCAGCTATATTCTAGAACCGTCTGACTACACGTTTCTCTTTATAAAAATTTTCCGAATATATCCAATTTCTTATGTTACAGTTATTAAAATTTAAAAAGCTAAAATTAATTTTTTTTTAAAGCCATCTTATGTTGTCTAGTATAAAAAAAAAAAAAGTCTGAAAATTGAGTGTAGCCTTTTACAACAATATTTGTGTTAAGTGTAGTCTTATACAACATTTTATGAATAAAAGAATATATTAAAATATTTAAGAATTCAAATTAAACTTCGGTTATAATAGCTGATTTCTTTTATATAGTTTAGTCAATTGATAAAATTTGAAATATACAATTAATCAATTCTTTATTGTAATAAAATATTTTGAATGGAGCATAATTCAATTTGGGTTTGTTATAACATTGCTCCCTTTTTTGTGTGTGTATGGTTTGGTTTGTCGCCCTACAGTCATTTTGTGAACATTTAAGCTAATTAGACCGGGACCTACAGTTTAAGGTGGATTCCGAACCACTCATAAACATGCACGCCACCGCCAGGATTCGGAACTGAAGCCTGGTATGGTACCAAAAGCCAGAGTTCTAGCCATCGATCCGGTTTTTTTATAGTCTAAATCTTGAATAAACTGTGAAGAGTATATCAATGAAGTATCGTATTTCAAAATCCTGCGAGATAAAAGTATAGAAATCCTTTTTTTTCTCTTTTTCAGTATCTAATAATAATATTAATGCTTCTTTCAAATGGTTAACTTCGGTTCTGTATTGTAATAAACTTCTAAAATTTCGCTTTTCTGTCTGAAAATGCGATTGTGTTCAATAGTTTATATTTAATATAGTCAACTATGTTACATTATTTATTATCCTATCAGTGAGCCCAAAAGAGTTTAAGTTAATCATCGTTGTGAAGTCTGACGAGAGGAAATATGATTTAATTAATGCCAGTCCTTTAGAGAGTAGATTGAGTTAGCAAGAAAAAAGGAAACTGTCAGTAATTGGCGAGTATCTCAGTAATGAGAGTAGTCCACAAATGAAGCGACATATTGTCGCATCCATCATCCTTGTGACACTCGCTCTTTTTAGCGCTGCCCTTCTCCCCTTTTAAAGAGTTCCCAAACCTTTTATATTGACTTCATTCCATCGGGCTATTCCATTTTGATGACTTTATTATATCCTCGAAATATGGTTAACTTCGGGTCTTTACTGCGACGCACTTTATGCGGAACTTTAACTGTATATTTAATTTCATATCACATCTGTGTTTGCCTATTAGTATTATTTATTTGTATGAATAGTAAGAGTTTTGATCTAAAATTTGTCTGAATGGGTCATCTAAATCAGGGGTGGCCAACCAAATGATCTTGTGTCCACTTTGGAAATGCATCATAACTCTGCGAGCCGCATATAAAATTATATATCTCCATATTAAATTTAGACCCACTATAGATATTTTTTTGGAGTGAAAAATTGAAACATAATGTGTTATTTTTGTGTTTACTATGTCTTTTTGTCTTACATGTAAACATAGATAATATAATAATAATGATACTAAATGCACATTGTAAAGAAATATATAACACTAAAAATGAAATAAAAAAATATGTAAATATAAATGAAATAAAAAAAAAAAAAGTGAAATCATTAAAAAATTTTATTTTACTAATGTGATATTTATTTCTACACTTTTTCACTTAGCTTTTGCAAATCTTTCTCAATTTGGGTATTTGTGCATCATAATTGGTGTTACAGGTTAGCGTCCGTTATGTTTGAGCTTGTTTTGCGTTTGGTCAATTTCATTTTAGAAAAAAAAAAAAAAAAAAAAAAAAAGTTCGTCAGTGTAAGTTGAACCAAAAGCGTTAACAACTTCAACTAAGAGTCTAGTTTGCTCTGCTATCAACAATCAACTGTGGGTATCTAAGGATGGTCATATATTCGTAAGAATATTATTTTAAAATCAAAGTTAATTTTTTCTCATAATTCTGGCAGTTAATTTTTGAATATATGGATGCACACATAATTCATTTTCTTAATACATTGGTTTCCACTACTTTGGCCATTATAAAATAAATATATTTTGTAAAAGTATTCTCACGGACCGGAAAATATTAAAGGCGGGCCGCGGGTTGTCAACCCTATGCTAAAAGATTATAATTGAATACCTAATAATAGCAGTAATAAATCAAATCAATTGCAAATAAAAACATTGTAAAGCAAAATGAATATAAAATACATTTTAAAGCATATGTAAGAATAGTAGTAAACACAAAAATAATAACTCATTATGTTTCAATTTTTTTCACTCCAAAAAAATTGTCTATAGCGAGTCTAAATCTAAAATGGGGATATATAATTTTATTTGCTGCTCGTGGAGTTATGATGCATTTCCAAGGTGTCCGCAAAATCATTTGGGTTGGGTACCCCTGTTTTAGCAGGTAATGTTATTTAAATTCATGTTGTTGTTTCTTGCATATTTATTCGAGTTATCGTTTATAAATGTTTTAAAAACAATTTATAATGCCAAATCTATATTTATCATTACACAAATTCTGAAAAAGTGTAACATCTTTTAAACAATATTTAATGATTATATGACAAAAGCAATTATTGTTATGATATGGTTGGTCGACCATTGGTCTACGTGCACTTTAGTTGAATAGTTATTTACCGATTTCAAAGTACATCAGAACAGTGGTATCTGGCATTGAATGCAGGTCTGCCGAGCGTCATTGTCCTGCTATCACTCCTAATGGGGTCATCTTCAACTAAATCCACTTCCTTAAACCTCGATTTCTTATCTGTCGTTGTCATCCTGGATTGAGTGAATATTGGAAACATTCCCCCATCACGGTCGACAGGGTTTCGTCTGCTTCTAGAGAGAGGGGGCCAGCTGCCGTCCCCTGATTGACAGCTCTGAGGGGATGAGGGATCAGTGTCACCCTGTGAGAAAGTTTTTGTTGAGGAACGTATCTAATCGGGGTTATGATGGACGAAAACGGGCGACAAAAATGACATCGGCTATCGGCAGACAGTCACGGTTAGTAAACGTGACGGGCGTGACACTACACCCTTGCGATGAGGGGGAAGAAAACGCCTTTTTTATATTGTGTGCATTCTTTAGCCCTGGTTTCAAAAAAAAAAAAATATCCATCTGATCCGTGGTAACTCTCTTCGTGATTGACAAGAGATCGCTTGTTCAAATGCTTTTTTGACTTTTTGTATGTACATACAATGTTGGAAATAAAAAGGGCAGGGTTTTTGTATTTATACGGTAATCCGTATTTAATCGCAGCCTCTACTGTGCCACCTGGAATGGAAATCCTCAAAGAAAAGATTTCTTTTTTACAACATCCTCTAAAGGCACTGGGGACAGATGTTTATGACAATTATCGTCCCGCCCTTGTCTTGGTCCGCGAGCACTGGTTGTGAGTGACGCTTCTTTCATACACTATTTTCTTCCCTCGCGAAAGAAAAGGATACAGTCAGTGACAATCTGCTCGATAGGTGTGGGATTACAACACTGGCATTTGTCGCCGGACGTGTTATATGCTTGCTTAAGTGTCGCATTACATTCATGAAGTGTAGTTGATAATGGGATTGGACGTGATTTGACAATGCAGTACTGATTTCCATCAAATATGAGACAAGGAAAATGTTTTTATTTATTTATAAGTTTTTAAAAAAAAAAAACACCTTCGGTCAAAAAATAACAAGATCTAAATGTTTATAAATTATAAAGATGATGTTTTTAGTTGTTTAGCATATTCTTATTAGTCAATGACTGAAACTTGCTACTTGTTATAAGGAATTATTCATACTATTTTACTATATAAGCAATGTATCTGAAAATCCCAAAAAATTTCAAGGCATTAATTTCATGCAACATTTTATCTGTAAAATAAAACCTACGCATGTCTATGTATTTCCAAATGTGAATGTGTTATATGCTTAAGTGTCGTATTACATTCATGAAGTGTAGTTGATAATGGGATTCGACGCGATTTAACATGCTGTTCTGTTCAAATATGGAACATTTGGATTGTGGTCATTTTTGGTTTTGGATTTCCGTCAAATATGAGACAAGGAAAATGTTTTTATTTATTAAAAAAAAAAAAAAACACCTTCTGTTAAATAATAACAAAATCTAAATGTTTATAAATTAGGAAGATGAGTGTTTTAATTATTTTAACATATTCTTATTAGTAAACAACTGAAACTTGTTGTAAGGAATTATTCAAATTTACTGTATAAGCAATGTATCTGAGAATCTTAAGAAAATAATGTTAAAATGTTGCAGGAAAAAAATAAAATTAAATTAATGCATTATCCTAAAACAAGACTTACGGATATCCATGTATTTTCAAATATAAATAATAGTTATATTTCATTTTTATATAATTTGGTGTGAAAATAGTGTTATTTAAGTTGAGAAAATTTAAATGTAAATATATTCTAGGAATTCGTCATATTATAACTACATGTTGTGACCTTCAACGTTTAAAGTATATACGTGTGTGTAATACAAAACTGACAATATTTCATATGTACAAAAATAAATAAATGTGCATCTATTTTTAAAAGAAATGATGAAGTATAGAATCTAATAAATAAATATGATATTGTAATTTTCTACTTATAACTTTCGGATTATACATTAATCAGATCCAAGAATTTCTTTTTTATAGATTACCTTTTTTTTTTTTTTTTTTTCAGTAGAATATTTTGTGAAATTTTTAAAAAAAAATCTTGCTTAAGGTTTTTTTTTTTTTGAAAGATAATAGATAATTTTAGCGTGACAAATAATTATTCAAAAATAAAAAAATAGAAGTTATGGAAGCTGCGGAATGCAGTTCTACTTTTATAGAAAGAGTTGTAGAATTGTAATTTGTTACTCTATATAGTTGAACTGTGACAAAATATATTAACATTTTTTCGTGTGTATTAAATTGAAATTTATGTTAAATTTTGTAAACAAGCCGATAATCTTTATTTTATAAACTTACCTGTCTTTAAGAAAGGCATTGTATAAGTATTTCAGCGCGAAAAGTTCAGAACAGCGTAAGTTGATATTGGTACATGTGCTACTGTAAACAGTTTAAGAAACTCGCATACATTTTCAATTATGCATGCAATAGTACATTGAACTGAAAATTCATAGTAGTTGACAGTCCATTTATCCAAGATATCGCTGTGGGGAAAAATATTTTTCCAAGATTTATAGATTTTACTAAAGGACAAATTAATCTTATATATTTAAAAACATAATAAATACTCTTTGAACAAACCCAGCGAAAGTTACGAGTCAAATAAAAACAATAATGCATGCAGTCCATTAAAATACCACTAATTTTCTCTTTTTAGTCTTGTTAATCCTAGTCATTCATTCTCTAGCCGCCATTTAAATTTGTATTCCATTGTCGTATGCATAGTATATTTTGTTTGCAGCGTCGCTATGTTATAAATTAAAATACTAAAACTCACTGAATGCATAAAATTATTTAAAATTTTTTATTTATTTTATTCCTAAAAACAATTTTTTAATGTAAAAAAAAATATTGTATTATCTAAATTTATCAAATTTAAAATCATTGCAAATTTGTGCCTATACTTTTAATCGGTTATATTATCAGATTATTAGCACATTAATTTGTGTTTTTATTTTAGCTTTTTACTCGTTTGTGCTTTCTTTGCTCATTATTATTTTTTTTTAAAGAATACGGTGTTTTTTTTTTTTTTTTAAGAATTCCTATGCTTTTTTACAGTGATTTAAAATTATTGGTAAGAAAATATTTTTGCGTCATTACATAATACATATATTTAATGATTAAGTTATAAGATTTAAAAAAGAATTTAGTACAGAATAATATTTTTAATTTTTTTTTTTATTTTATAATATCATTTTCTATAATATATTTTACAGATTTTATGAGTTTTTAAAGTTTAAAAATCCATACAAAATAGTCGGCCTGGTGGCCAATTGACTAGCGCTCTGGCTGTTGGTACCACAGGCTTCAGATTCCAATCCTGGCGATAGCATAGATGTTAGTTAGCGATTCAGAATCCACGTTAAAATATAAGTCCCGGTCAAATTAACCTAAAGTGCGCAAAAAATGATTGTAGAACGACAAACCTCACCACGCAAAATAGTTATTTACGTAAGGTTTATATTTACTTTCAAAGTTATTTAATTCTATTCAGTTTTTGCATTTCTTTTAATTTATACTGGATTACACATTTTTCTTGGAGGGGAGGGGCTTTCATAACATCATAAGAGATTAATAGTATCTTTATTTTGATAAAGAAAGCAGAAAAAAATTATGGTGTGAAAAGTGAACTTATTTTGGCTATTTATACCTATTCAGTTTGGAGTTGGATTATATATAATTTGAAATTCGGAACAGGAGCAAAAACAGCTATAGAAATGTACGAATATATGTTTTTGCTATTGTTGCATCCATCCACTTTTACTGTGTAAATGTGTTGAATTTCGATTGGAATAGTACCTGCATAGCCGTGAAAATTCTTTTCATCCAAGTTTATATCCATTTCAAATAGATACCGATACATGTCACATCCCGTGTTGTCCACCAACAAATTTTTTTTTCTTTATGCCAACTATTCTTTATATCTAACTTTGTGAAAAGTTGAAAGTTTTAATGTTTTATGCAGTCTTTATCTGTTCGTGTTGTTATATTTCTTCTTTTTTTTTTGTATTATTATTATTGTATTATTATTATTGTTTTATCTTATTGACAGCAGACCAATACTTTTCTGGGTGATTGACAGATAGCACCTCCGGATTACCGAAAAGTGTACGCCGTGTACGAACACCCCAAGTTTCGATATTACATTTTGCACACTTCCCCTTGGTTTAAGCGCGAGCCTTATGTAATTGTCGAGTCGAAACATGGACGCTTCAAAATGGAAAATGTTGCCCTTAAAAGAAAAAAAAGTAAACCTGCAATTTTTTTTATATTTTATTTGGAAAAGAAACATGACCTCTATAAAATCGGACGCTGTCCGAGATTGATCGAAAGGAAAAAGCACAGGTGCTCCCTTACAATTTCATATCGAGCTTTCGCGTCATGTAGCTGAATTTTGCGATTAAATTTTTTTATTTTATTTATTTTTTTTTCGTATTCCCTCGCTTCTTCTGTCCGCCTCTTTTCGCTTTCATGGCGTATAGGGGGATTTTAAACTTTCTGAAAATTCGCAGTTTGCAGTTGCGTTTGATGTGGAGATTTGGTTTCGAGATAAATGCTGTTCAGAAAGTTTTGAGTAATTAACCTGTGTTGGATTATATGAAATCAAGCTTTTAAGTTTTTACAACAATGTTATTCAATTAAAGAGTAGAGTTTAATTAAAGAGTAGTCATTTCATAAATCAATATCATTTTTGAAAGTTGCATTTGACATACAGATTTAGTTTCGAAATAAATGCAATTCAGAAAGTTTAATTACTTAAAAATCCTGTATTTGATTATATAAAATCAAGGTTTAAATGGCTTACAACAATATTTAATTGAAGAGCATTTTGATTGTGGAATTTCATTAGCTGTTAACATGGATTAATTTTAGCCTCTTTTCGCTTTTTATGGTGTATAGAGGGATTTTTAAACTTTTGAAAATTTGCAGTTGCTTTTGAATTGCATTTGAATTTTCGAAATAAATGCAATTCAGAAAGTTATATAATCAATAAAGAATTTTTAAATAACTTTAAAATCAAGGTTTAAATTGTGTACAACAATATTATTTATTTGAAAAACACCTTGATAGTGGAATTTCATTAATTATCATAAATCAGAATCATGTTTAAATCTTTTTTAATAACTTCTAAAAGGCATTATTAGTATAATAGAACATACTTCCACTTATTAGATATTTTTATTCTTGCAATGAAGGATTATATAATTATTGAATTTAAAAATTGTCACATGGTGCATGCATGTAATTTTGTTCCTATAGATTGTATGTGTGTTAATTTTTAATGAGTAGGAATGGAAGGATTCATTAAAAGATGAGAATTTCTAAATTATTTCAAAGCGGTTTTATTATTGAATTATATGTATATACTATGATTAAAAATTTTTAATTACTCATATTAATGTTTATAAGACACCTTTTTATACATAAAATTTGTAATCCTAACGCCTTCTTTTCTTGCTTGTCAATTTCCAACATGCATGCAATCCATAATTGAAAATTTACATGTGTCCAATAACACATTAATCAATTTTTTCCGTTCAGCAACGAAATTATAACTATTAAAATAAAAATGAAAACACCCACTAAGTTCTTGCATTTTCTATAAGGCAGTAATGTCTTGCAACCCTAAATTTACAAAGCCAATCAAGTCATGTTTCACGAAAAAATTTGAACACGTAATAATGTTGTTTGCGCATTAAAGGTAATTCCTTTAAAGAGTCGATAGCAATTGAAATCCCAACTATTTTAAATATTTAGATCAAGATTTTCTCACATTTCTTAGTAAATAGGAAAAATGAATTATTCATAAGCAATATCATCCTATTCAATAATTATTCTACCACAAGGTTTGAAACTTTTGTTAATAGTTATGCTGAATTCGAATTTAATATTTTTGAAGAAATAACAAATATTCATTTTACTGAATTAAAAGTTTTTAAGAAATTCTAAGTTATTAATTTAATGTTAATACGAACTTTGTCGACTAAAAGAAACATTTCAGCAATTAATCAATTATCTTAAGTTAGCTGTAGTATAAACTGATTTCTCTAATAATAAAATATGCAAAGTAAATATTTAATTCGCAGTATAATTGCGACAAAATATATACATAAAGCTATTTAAAACATCAATAATAAAGTCTGTTAAATGAATAATTTGCTAAAATGTTTATTATAGATTTTTAAAGCTAATTTATAGATTTGCGTACTTTAAAATTAACTTTTAAATTTTTATTTAAAAATTATTTTGAGTTTAACATAAACATTTCATTTTCTGATAAAACGTATTTCTTCAAATTGCTGTTTCAAATCTCTGGCCGTTGAACCACGAGTCCGTTTCTTATCATAAGCAAATATTAGTTATATCCTATCAATTTTCCTCTTTAAAAAAAAAAAAAAAAAAAAAAAAAGCGAATCCCTACGATAGAAGGCAATAGGTGCGTAGGCCCCCTGAGGCCATCTGTTCGACCACCAACACGGGTACCGATGGCTACCTGTCAATCACTGGGAAGGGATGAAATCTTCACCATCTAATATCTCTTCCCTTTCTTTCTCTCCCTCCCTGCAATCCACATCTGCCGTTCCCCCTTCACCCCTGCCTGCCCACTGACCGGTGGATTCGTCCAATTCAGAGTGTAAGTATATTCCTTTCCTTTGTCTTTATTTTATTTTTAAAGGTCTTCCTTTTTCTTATAGCCTGGCATTAAATTGCTTAGTTTTTTTGTCCCATGGGAAATATATATATTTCTCCATGAGGAAAATTGTAGTTTTATATATATATTACTAAAAGTGCTATAAATCTCATCTGGCAAGTTAGATTCATAGATTTATACTTTCACAAACACGCAATGTAGTGTTTTTAACAGTGCAAATTTTTGAAATATACTAGAAGTATTTATGTGTATGTGTGTGATACTTATTAGAAATAACTTATAATTTTATATTATAAATATATAATTATATATCATTATTACTTATATTATTAAGTTGTGTATTATTATAATTATAAATTTCAACTGGGAAGTTAGATTCATACTTTTAAAAACACTACATTCGTGTTTGTGATAGTGTAGATTTTTGTGATATAGTAGAAGTATTTATGTGTATTTGTGTGATAATATATAAAATTATAATTATATATATTATAAATATAATTTATTTATAAATATAATATATTATAATTATAAATCTTATCTGGGAAGTTAGATTTAAACTTTCACAAATAAACGCGCAATGTAGCGTTTTTAATAGTGCAGATTTTTGAGATATACTTGAAGTTTTTATGTGTATGTGTGTGATACTTATTGTTAAATATTTTTACTTTAAAAGATTTTAAACTTGTATGATTACACAATAGATATAACAATATAATATGAGAAAATATATCTTATAAACATGATACAATACAATACATGACAACTTTTCTGAATTTTATCAAAAATCAGAAAATTCCTGTAAAAAGGTATTTTTATGCAATAAATACGAAGAATTTAGAAGAAAATCTCTATCGATGAAACCGTAAAATAATCCATCGCGAATGAAAAATAAAAAGCGATTCATAAACCTGAAAATATCTCATCTCATGTCAAAACTTAGCATCACGTCCTTGAAAATGGTGTATGGGTTGTTTACAAAAAAAAGGAAGAATTACTTTTACATATAAATACACAATGTAGTGTCTTTAATGGGGCAGATTTTTTAAGATACTAGAAGTATTTGTGTGTGATAGTTATTGTTTAATATTTTCATTTTTAAAGATTTTAAAATTATGTTTTATCTATTTGCGTAATAGTACAATGTGATGTTTGAGAAATTATATTATATAAATATGATGAATACAGTAATACATAACTTTCCCGAAATTTATCAAAAATCAGAAAATTCCCTTAAGAAGGGATTTTTATGCAAGAGGAATTTAGAAGAAAATCCCTATCGATGAAACGGTAAAATAATCGTGAATGAACAATATAAAGCAATCTATAAACGCGAAAATATCTCATCTAAAGTTTAGTATCATGTCCTTGAAACGGTGCAGTGCGGTTTACAAAAGAATGAAAGAAAATTTCGGAACTGAGTCATGACGTGGGGGATAAAAGCATTGTCATTCCAACTCTCATTGCAAAAGTGAAAAGAATATTTACCCTAATATCAATACTCATTGGTCAAATGAAAGAAATAACTTGTAAGAAGAAGCAAAGTAATTTTCATTTCTAATTATAACTGTAAAATGACTAGCACCCAATTTTATGTTTGCAACAGAAAAAAATACTAAATTAAAGTAAACTTTAAAATATGACATAATTGTCTTTAAAAAGAAATCTTTTTTTTTTTATATATCTTTTATTTTGTATTCATTTTATCAAATGGTTAAATTGTAGAGATTTTTTTTATCAGATAAAAATAAGATGCATTACCCATTTTTTCATGTTTATTTTTATGCATTTACGTGTTCGGTATAAAAGTATAACAGTTATGGTAAACCTTATTGATGTAATTCATTTATTCAAGAAAAATAATATTATTATTATCATGAAAATAATTATTTATCAAGAATTTCATTTGAGGAAATGCGTCTAATTTAAATTGTTTTCACTCGGAGATATGCTGATATTTGTATTGATAAATCTCAAATAAACTTTATTTTATTTTAATTCTTATAATTTGTTTATTTTTAGTATATATGTGTTAATTTTGTAAAATCACTAACTTCAAAATTCCCTATGCCAAAATCCCTACTTTTCCCCCTCTTCGTGTAATCTATTCACGCAAGTCTCCCGAATTTTCATTTCTGAATGTTGGCAGCTATGCAATGCTCAAACGAAATGAAACAAAATATAATCATGCATATGTAGTAATACCCAAATGTTATACGTGGGTAGGTTTGGAAAAAAAAGAAAAAAAGTCGAATTCGTGTATATTCGTTGGGATAAAATTTTACGTCTAAATTTTGGAACTAAGTAGTAAAAAAACACTAGTTTAGAAGAAAGTCGTTTGATAAAATTGCTGTTTTATATGCTCAACATTCCCCCCTTAAAATATTTAACAATTATTTCGAAGACAGGCTTTTGCTAAAATTCTACTTCATGGCAAAATTTAATAATAAATAAAATGCTTGAGAATAAAGGTAAGGATATTATTGATTACGTTGAACAATTTCCGCAATCAAATCTCAAAATCGATTAAATGTATCAGCTAAATTAGATAAATGAATAAAAAATTAATAATAAATAAGGAAATAAAAGTTATTGATTAAAAAGAAGGGATAAATTGAGCAATGACTGAGAATTAAGAGAACATGAACAATGGCGGTGAATTAAAATTTTCTTTTATTAATTCTAAGCTCATATAATAGTAAAATTTATCGAAAGCATCCTGTAATTTCATTGAGACAGTGTTTTGATAAGTAAAACAAAAATAATTACTGAAAATTGTAAGAAAAATGAAACCCCTGGAACAATAAGAACACCGAAAATAGCGAATGGCAGTGTTTCCAAAAAAAAAAAAAAAAAAAAAATTCATGTGAATCGAGTTGCTGTATGTAAAACTGTAATCATTATAGTAATTTAATTAAAGAAAAAAAGAAGTAAATTGAGTTATGTAATAATAATTGAGCTTAATAAATAATGTTGAATAAATATACTGCTACTGTAATGAAAAAGAAACCGGAAGTTTTGCTATATTTTAGCAAATAGGTAAGATAAATTAAATATAGTGTTTGAATTCAGTGATGTTGATTGATAAAATAACAATGTTATGTGTAGTATACAGTATGTGGTAGTATTGGTTTTATAGATATTACTTTTCAATTTTATATTGTAATTAATATATTTAATTTCAATTAATTAATTGAAATGATCAATATTTATTACGTTGTTTTGATAGAAACAATCTTGAGATGAACAGAATAATTTCAAGTTATATTGCCATAAATTGTCTTCTGGTATAATAAATCCATTAATTAATTCGTATACAATATTAGTAATATTTATTTATAATATTTAGTCTTTATTAATAATTTGTTATGTTTTACTCTTTTTTCATTGATTTCATGGATTTTCACGCCTGTTATGAACTTCTATTGTGCAATTACAGGGTGTAAGTATACCTTTTTTAATCATTGAATTCAATTAAATTCTGAAAAGTATTATAATAACTACTACTGGTTATTTTAGTTTTTTTTTTAATAATTATTTCATTGATTTTATAATTACGAAAAGAACTTTTCCATTTTTTTTTTTTTTTTTTATAATTATTATCTTAAATTATTTCAATTGATGATGCAGGAACATTTTTTTTTTTTTTTTTAATGGTTAGGTGTAAGTCAATGACTAGAAAATTAGAAGTCATATTTATTTCAAAGTGAATTCACTTAACAATTAGATATATTTATCGATATTTGAATAAATTAAACTTAAGTTTGTTTTCTAAGAACCTTCAGTAGGTTTTTAAATTATTTCTAATGTTCACAAAATTTTTTTTTTTTCTGTAATCAGAAATAGCATGTATTCAGTTTGTTGAAGTCTAACTGAATTCATCCTTATATTATTTTCCATTTATATAATTTTATTATTTTTTTTAAGTAGAATTTAAATAAAATTAAGTAATTCCATTTATATATATATGGTATTTTTATGTGAGAAGACTTGTGTGAGAAGATACAATTATTTTCTTACTTGCATTTTTAGCAGCTAAACATTCCAAAAATAAATTAAAATAATTTCTGCGAGAATTTTTATAAAATTAGATTATAAATTTGTAATTAGTGATTTTTATTTTTATTTTCCCCATTATTTTTATTGACCTGGTGGCCAATTCGCTGGCCTCTGGTATTACAGGCTTCACATTCGAATCGTGGCTGTGGAATTTTACTTTTAGTTAGTGGCTCAGAATCCATGTTAAACTGCAGGTTCCGGTCTAATTAGTCTGAAGCGTGCACAAAATGACTGTAGTGCGACAAACCAAATCAATGTTTTTAATTTACCTTTCTTGATCAAAATCTGTAAAATTATTATGGGTAGATAGCCTTATGGTACTACTAGAAAACAATGTTTTATTACCACAATTTTCAGCCAAAATGCATTAGATTCAGTTTTATTTAACTATTGGGACAGAGTTTCCCTAAAAGACACCAATGTTCTTTAATATAGTTGGCAGTGTAAGAGATGAAACATTTCTTTTAAGACAAATACTTACCAGAATTCAATTTCATTTAGCTCAAATCTGTTGACGATTGACATCGAGTAATAGCTGTCTCGTTGTTTGCGCTAAACCTTTTTTTATTATTATTATTTTTCCTCCTTAAGCGATACGAAACGACGTCGTTTAGTCGTCCCAGACCGGGAACAGGTCTTCCATTTATTTTTATTTATCTCCCGAATAAAGGAAAAAGCGTCCGTCCGGTGATTTGTTTTTAAGAGATGACGGTAAACGGGGTAACTGGATGTTAAAGTGACGTCCTCGTCTTGTTTTCCATCCTGAAAACTTGAAGATCCATCCGAGTTCCATTAAGTCCTGTAACGTGGAATGATCTCGTGATTCGTTTAAGTGCCATTATTTTGTCGTCATTAGCCGCAAGGGGATTGGCTGGGTGGATGGCTTCTTTATTTTTTGTTCTGCATCCCCCTTTACCAGAGAAAGGGGTGCCTATGCACTTCTGCAAGGATGGATGTACTACTAAAAGTGCCTCAAATTGCTTTTTCTGGCGTTGGAATACACTTAGGCTGGTGATCACTTCTGCGTTTTCGAAATCTAGGAAAATATGAAATGCTTCCCTTCTCCTCCAGGGATATTTTATCATCATTTTCACCATGAGTGTTGGTTCTGGATTTTGGGTGGATGCGCCATGATTAATATGCAGGGATATATGAATACGCGGTGTCGGTGTGTGTAGTATTTCAACAGGCAACAGTTTTCTCCATCCTTCTCTCTCTCGCAGTGGCATTATTTATTTTTTGAAAAATTGAAAAGTGGCAAAGTGAAATAAAATGGAGTAGTAGGAGTATTCTCCCTCTTTTTTTCTAATAAAAAAATTTCTGGTTTGAGGCTTTGTTGCACAACGAGACTCTTATTTTATTTTATTTATTCTTTTGTTATTTTTTTTAAATTCTTTTACTGATGATAGCTAGGTTTCCGTCGCGGTAAATTTGTAAGGTGTTGTAATTTTTCATATTTAAATTTTGCTTCTGTTCAATTTGTGTTTGAAGTTCAGTGCAAAATTTTTTTCTTTTTAAAAGAAGAATAGTATTAATTAACTACAATTCTTTTAATAATAAAGTTTATTTTTGAAAATTTATATTTAATTTTATACATTCGATTAATGAAGGAAAGTTTTTAAAAGTCTTATGTGAATGAAATGAAATATAATTTTTTTCAATTTAGTTGTTAATTTTTTAAAAATAAATTAAATGAATAAAACACAGAATTAAATTTTATTGCTATACATAACTTTTAATTGTTTATATTTGTTATGTAATATATCTTCTTATTTTTGCTCAACATACTAATTAGGTTTCTAAAATTTAAACTTTTATTAGTTGAATTGTTTTAAATTACTTAAAAACTCTTCTGGATTGTTAGTATAATTATAGCAAGGTGGTATGAAACAGCTCAATCCTTTCTTTTTTAAAATGTAATCATTTTTTTAACCTCTGCTTAAGAAACTTTTTAAAAAAATTCTGTAATATAATTTGTACATAGATGGCATAAAAAATTATGTTTTGCTTATAAGGAGGGCATTACTTTTCATTAAGCTGTCATTCGTATAATTTACTTAATTATTAATATACTCTATTATACAATCTTCTGTTTCGAAGATTTTCCGTACTGTAGAAATATTTACATGTACTGGAAAATTGCTATAGAAAGTTGAATCAGAAGGTTAAATTCATTCATTGTAGTGCTACAGCAATTTCTCAAAATCTAATGTAGGGAATAAAATTTATCAAATAAATAACACTGAAGAAGTTGATGCTTATTGATATGCCCAACTTTTATTCAAGATTGTATAAAATCGCTGTCAAATGATTTCCTTTTTTTTTTTTTTTTTTTTTTTTTAAATCCACTGTAGTATTTTTTAATTTTGAAGTACTCAGACTATATTTTATTTTTGGATAAACCATGCCAACGTCCATATATTCCTATTGCTTCAAATCTCCGTCGATACTGCTGAAATATGAAAGATGCTTGTCAATTTATACCTCAACAAGATTTACTACGCGAACCACAAGTTGTCATCTTGTCTTTCCATTGCTTTGTCCATTTCACACACTGAATATTCGTTCTTATATACCTGAATAACTATGGGCAGGAGTCGTAGACAAATCTGTCTTCTTCATAAAATGCTGAGTGGTATATAATTTTCCCATTCCTACCGAATCGCTATGACGATGGGGGAGGAGGGGGAAAAGATTCCTTTTCGCTCCCAGTGCAGTATAGTACAATATTTGATATGCGGGGAGGGACAGAAGAAAAAAAAAAAAAAGCAGCGGCCCTGCAGTTAATCAAATGATTCATAGTCGTCAAATGCGAATACGTGATGAATGACTTTGCTTGGAATATAACTCCGTTCCCACCTTTTCATTGTGATGGATGAAGAAAACCGCTTTAATCCATAAAAGACCCTCTGCCTGCCTGCTTTATAGTATATCTGCCGGGACCAGTGGACTAGAGATTCCTTGGAGAGAGAATAAAAGAAGCGTGCGAGTAGATGGAAAGAGAACACTTTTCCTCCATCGCATGTGGTTATTTGGCGACGGTATCTATAGTATCTGGCTCTCTTGAAATAATCTGCAGAAGAGGTACCGGGCCTTAAGAGGGTGGGGCAGAAGTGGATGGACAGCTCATCCCGTCCACGTGTCGGACGGGGAGAAAGCTATTTGCGGGTCGCCGAGGCGTGAAATTTTTCATAAGACCTCTCCCGACCCCGCCCATGCTCGATTACGCACCCCACCACCCCGCACAAAGACCCTTCGTCACCTTTCGTGTGGCCCGGAAAGCGTCCACCCCTCTCTCCCTCTGCCGTTCGTTTGCTATTGAGTCGGTTCTTGTTTAATATGAGCTGGATGCTCTCTTCCAGGAGGCGAACGGTTTAGTGTTCTATGATGGAGAAAAAGTAGCAGGAATAGTAGTAGGCATTAACGAATATAGGTTTTTTGTTTTGATTTCTTTCTTCTACAATTTAGTGGAATGATTGTAGAAGAAAGAAATCAAAACAAAAGTTCTTATATTCGTTAATTTCTGCTACTTTCACTTCTTTGGAACAGTTAATGTTCAATGGAGAAAAAAAGTAGCAGTTATTAACGAATATAGGTTTTATTATTTTGATTCCTTTCTTCTACAATTATTCTATTAAATTGTAGAAGAAAGAATTCACAACAAAAAAAAGTCTGTATTTGTAATTTCTGCAACTTTTTCCGCTACTTTCACTTCCTGGAACAGTTTAGTGTTCTATGACGAAGCAAAAAAAGCAGGATTTTTTTTTGTTGTGAATTCTTTCTTCTTTAATTTAGTAGAATAAATGTAGAATTGTAGAAGAAAGAAATCAAAACAAAAAAAAGCATGTATTCGTTAATTCCTGCTACTTTTTTTATCCATCATAGAACACGAAACTGTTCCAGGAAGTGAAATTAGCGGCAAAAAAGTAGCAGGAATTAACAAATACAGGTTTTTTCTGATTTCTTTCTTTCTTTCCATTTAAACTAGATAGATTTTTTTTTTTTTTTTTTCCAATTTCATATTGAATATTAAGATTTTACTTAACCTCTATGATTAGAATCTTACAGATAAAATACCCATAAAATTCATTGGAAACTTCAATAAGATAAATTTTTATATAGCATTTTCAGTAATTGGGCTTGATGACCGAATGACTAGCTCTCTGGCGCTCGACGCCACAGGTTTCGGGTTCGAGTCCCGGCAGTGCATGGATGCTTGTAGTGATTCGAATCCGTTTTAAGCCTTACGTCCCGGTCTAATGACTGTAGAGCGTTCTTCGTAAGGCTGACAATCCTACCCCGAAAAAAAGAAAATCATCTTGTGTTTCGAAATTTGCCAGTAGGCAGACAGCTTTGGCACACCCATGGGGCTGTGAAGCCTGTGGTAGCTGAAAGAACTGTGGGTACCAAAGGCCAGCGCCCTAGCCAATCGGCTGTCAGGTCGCTGCAGTAAGTTGTAGGAATCACGATTACAATGGCATAATAAAATATAAATTTTTTACTAAAAAAAAAAAGCTTATAAAAGTAATTTAATAACTTATTCAAGCATTTATTTTGACTATTCTCAAAATGCTAAAATTACGAAATAATGAAATGGCAATTTTTGTATTGAGAAAACATTTGAGTTTGTTGGAAATGCAAAATATTTCATTTTGTAAATATCCCCTTCAAAATAGAATATTTTAGATTTCGTGTATGTTTTTTCTTGGTATTTTGTTTACTAATTATATCTATTATTTAAAAAATTATTTAAGGTTTTTTTTTTTTTTTTTTCAGTTTCTCAAACACATATTACGGATTTTATCAATAATGTAATACATGTCAATATTACTTTTTACCTTCGTTATATTATTTAGTAAATAAGCTTATTTGTCAAATTCTTAAATCTCTGTAGTCTTTTTTGTATGTATTTTATATTTAAGAACTATATTCAATTTATTGTATGCCATTTTTAATCGCAAATTCATCTTGAGACTCTTAAGTTTTGCTCATTAATTATCGCAGTATACTAGTATATATTCAAGTTATGAAAATTAAGGATTTAATGCATTGGTTTATATAATTAATTTATTTTAGGTAATTTTTGAAGATTCGAATTAAGGTTTATATGAATACATTTTTATATTGATGAAAAGTTAGATTCTGTTAGTGTCAATAGCAGCTAATTTTGGATTTTCCGACATTGTGTTCGCAATATATTTGCAGTAATATGTACATGCCCCTTTGATTGATAAGTCCCCCAGTTTGAAAAAGCTGCCACCCTCAATATTTTTTTTATCTGTTGTTGGTCAGGTCACGCCATCTGTCGGTTAACTTTGAAACATTTTAAATTTGAGAGCAGCAATGCTTTTGAAAGAAAAAAAAAAAGTAAATTATTTTATTTGAATATTATTTACAGTTTTTAAACAATTTTTAAAAAAAAAAATTTTTTTATCTTTATTTCAATATATTTATCTTATATTCCAATTCTGATTATATTTATTATTATTTTTTAAAACTTTAATCGAGCAAATTAAAGTTTACCGTTAAATGTTAAAAAAACTTCATTAATTAACTAAAGCTTTTATCTTTTTTTTTTTATTTTGCAATTTTATTGCATACTGTTTGATATGATTCGGTGCGTCTCAACTTCTGTAAATGATGCAAACTTTTTGGGTTGAATGATTTTGGTTTAAGAAAAAGAAAATCACTGAAGATTTCAAAATTAGAATTCTGTAAAGTTATATGGTAACATTTAACTTATTTTACAGTTTCGGCATATATTTATGCAATAATAGTTTAGTATGATCCCTCTATTACTCGACCCACTCCCCCTATAAAGGAATTGCCACTTTTTTTTTTAAAAACTTTTTAATAGATAAACTGAAAGCATTTTAACTACACATACGTATTTAGTAATAAAACATACACACAAAACAGCTTTGTGAAACTTCACTTAGTAATATTGCAAAAAATAAGGAAAAACATAAATATATCAGATTTATACAGACTTGATTTGTGTATGTATCAAAAATTTGTGAACTATTTTTGTCTGCATTTTTAAAATTAATTTACAGCACCAGGTCGTTTAATATAATAGATATTTTATTATATGATTTTATTCCATTAGAAACGTTTCACGCGGGGATTCATATCCAGTTATAATACATGATCTAAATCAGTAAAAACTATACGACTGAGAATTTATGACTTTTGACCAAATCAATAAATTATGACCTGACGCATCCAGATCAGCTAAAACCATTTCATATTCTTTATTCATAGATAAATTTCAAACGTCTGCAGTTTCTTAAGATTTGAGAAACATGCATTTATGTACTGTGTACTTTTTGTATGGTATCTTAAATTCTGATCAGTTATGGTACTGCATTTTCAGTTAAGCTTTTTTTTAAAAGTACATGAAAGAACTGTATAATTATCGCGTTTTCTAAAAATATTGTAAATATGCGCGAAATAATATTGAAATTGAAGTATTATAATCCTTTCGTCACGTGAAATAATTCCTTTGAGGCCGCTATATTGCTAGGACAGATCTGCCCTCCGTGCATCATCTAGAGCGAAGGATGGAATATTCAATTAGAATTCCTTTCTCAATTTTCCTTTTTAAAATAAAGCATCCCCTAACGATAGTATAGCACCTTTATTAGAAATTTGAGATTTGCTTGTTATACTTTTTTTTGCTATACAAAAAGCGAAGTATCATAAGAAAAGTATAATAGTGAGTTGTATTCCATTAAAATTGATTGGATTAAGCAATTTCAATTGCTTTCGGACTAAAACGAGGCATAATATTGAAATTAAAGTATTATAATCCTCTCGTCACATGCAATACAGCAGTCTCTTGCTTAAAGGAATTATTTCAAGAACAGATCTGTCCCCCTGCGTCATCTAGAGAGAAAGATGGAATACTCATTTTCCCAATCAACTCTTTGGGAAAATGAGTTTTTAATTAATAATTGAGTATTTCCTCAATAAGTATTCCTTTCTCAATTTTACTTTTTTTTTTTAAATAGAGTATAGCACATCGAATAGGAATTTTTGAGATTTGCTTGTTATATTTTTCTTACTACAAAAAGCGAAGTATCATAAGAAAATGTATAATAGTGAGTTGTATTCCATTAAAATTGATTGATTAAGCAATTTCAATTGCTTTCGGACTAAAACGAGAAATAATATTGAAATTGAAGTATTATAATCCTTTCGTCACATGAAATAATTCCTTTAAGCAAGAGGCTTGCTATATTGCAAGGGCAGATCCGTGCGTCATCTAGAGCGAAGGACGGAATACTCAATTTTTCGATACAAGATTCTCGCTTCCTACATTTATCGCCCGCATAGCAAACTTGCTCGACTTTGTAATCATGTATCTCCCGAAAATCTGCATCTGTAGACGAGGAACTTCGCTTCTACCCAGTCGTCTTTACCAGAAATGAAAGACGGAGACGAGGGACCACCGTATACATTAAGGACCATCTGTCTCTCCCGATTTCTCTTCAGACTCCTGGAAATATGCAAAGCAAACGGGAATCCATCCCCCTAGCTCCACAGCTTGTGTGTACGCCCGATATTAAAACAAAGAGCTATATTCACTGAGAGAGTGAGAGGGATGGATATATATCGAGAATAGATAGATATTACTTTAAATTTATTAAACGGTCGGCATTCGTCGCGTTTACACGCCGATTGTTGGGGGTGCCTTGCTCGCTTTCCCTTTTCCTCAAGATTCTCTTCTCCAGACGACAGCTGGCACAGGCCTTTGCCTCTGGGATGGAACATGCAGATTCGTTCCTTTCCCGGAGTGAAAGCCGCATCTACTTATTTCTCCGGAAAATGGGATCGATCCCCTTTGGTCGTCGTTTGACTTTCAAAAGAGCGCACGTTTTGGGATCTTTATACACTCCTCACCCCCTATCGTTCCAAGAACGTGTTGGTGGAAGAATTTCCTGGAGGGGTGGGAGTCGAGAGGGATTTCCTCTGGTGAAAGGAACCCATCCCTGTTCTGACAGACAGAGAATTTTATTATTTTACATATTGCCAAGAGGTGTCCCTTTGGATGCCCGGAATCTTCTATAAAAGTAATATATGTATATATAACTGTAAATGTATTCGAAGGATTTTTTTTTCATCCATTCCCCCACCCCACTGCTTTTGGTTGTAGATTCGTGCTGGTAGTGTTCATAAATATCTACTTTCTTCTTTTCCTTACTTCCTTCAGAAAATATCACTTTACTGATCTCGTAAATATCTTTTAAACGTATTCAAGAACTGTTTTTTTTTTTTTTTTCCGGTTGAAAACCCCTGCGAAATTAGTTTCTTGTCTGTCTGTGTATTCTCTGAAACACGTTACCTTCCGTTTAACTGAGTGTTTTTTGTTGCTTTTGAATGGTTGTGACGATAGAATTCCGAGTTAATAGATAAAATGTTCCATAAACATTCTGAAGTTTGATGTTCGAAGTTTGGAACGATAATTTTTTTTTTTCTTTTCCTAAGAGCCAGTTGTCACATCACGAAAGTTCTCTTTGAATGCTATGTTCTAAATAGTTTTATATCGTGGCCGTTTAATTCGAGATTTATATTTAAAAATATGATTTTTAATTGTAGTCTTCCAGATCCATACTTTAATGTTTAGATTTTAAAAAAAAATTTCCGTGTGTGTATGTGTGTTTTTAATTTCTACAGATAAATTTAGATTCTGAAATTTTTTTATGAAACATTAAAAATTGTTTTTGGTAATGAGAAATTTAGTAAAATTATAATTTGTTTTATTTTCAGGGTTACACTCCTTTGCATATTGCTGCTATGTTTGGGCATGAGGAAATTATGGAAGTTCTTATAAATACTTACGGTACGACATGCTTTCATAATATTTTCAATGTGTACCGTTATATTACCGATGTTATGTATCATTTATATGCTTTTATATGCTAAATTTTTTTTTTTTGAGGTAGGCTTGGGGTTTATACAATGTTGATGCTGTAATACAGCTTACTTTTATTAATAGCGGAAGAAAGTGTTTAGATGATTGTTGTGGAAGTAATAAGATAATAAAGGGACAAACTGACATTTTTTAAAGATAATAGTTAATATTTGATATTATGGTTTATTTTTTAAAATGTATTCTGAAACAACGGTATTACATTAATTTCTGTATTAATACCATTATCTCTGAACAAGTCGATCTGATTAGATTTTAGAAGTGAAAATCATGAAAGTAATTGACTGTTCACTGAAAAGCTTTTGAGTTTTCAGATTTAAGTTTTCCTTTATTTATAATGCACCCTTTCTGCGAAAAAATGACCTTAGCATTCGAAGAAGCTATTACTTTTACAACTATTAAATTCTTTTTAAAAATATCAAGATTTATTTGTCTTAATAAAAAATATTGGACACATGTGACAATGGCAGATTTGGATATCTTTTTCATGAATCCACCTTTCATATTTATTATGAATTAATAGCTAATAATATATCCCGTAAAACGCCCTCCCACTCAACCTTCATGAAAAATAATCGTTCTTAATTATTTTAGGGGAAAAAAGACCCTATTTCCCTGAATTGTTTTGTTCCTTAAATGCTGGAAAATATATTTTACTGTATTACAAAAATCAACCAAATTTTAATATTCTTTTGACAAAATGTATGGTAATACATCACCCTATTCCCCCCCTAAAAAAACCCCTGAACTTTTTGCCTTAAAAACTGGAAGATATCTTTTACTGTATTGCAAAATCAGCCAAATTTTAATATTCTTTTAACGAAATGTATGGTACATTGATAGTTTTCAGGGAAATTTAGGGCTTCCTTGGCTCTTCCCTTAAGTTGATCGTTGATGCCTTTAACAAACCAGTGTTCTATTTGTGTGTTTGCATATGTACATCGAATGAATGAATTAAGATTAAAAATTCTTATTTTAAATGCAATCAGCCTGTTTACTTATGAAACGTTTATTTATAAAAATCAGAATGACTAGTTTATTTAACTGGAGACAAAAACCATGTCTGATGTTTTCTTTTTCGTCAAAACTCTCAATTTTATGACGCAGCTCTCGTAAAGTAAACATGCTGCGTCAACACTTATTTAAGTGCCCCTGGAGATTTGGTGGGATAAAAGACTGTCGTTACTTTCTCCTTTTCTCTAACCAAATGGTGTGAAAGAGGCCAGTGAAAGTATCAACATGCCGTGACAATAATCGTAACGTTTCAGCATACTAGGCAGATAGTATTTTTAATTTTATAGGCGTCCCTTCACTTTGAAGTATTGCAGTGTGATAGGTAGTATAGTGGTAGAACATGATGGAAACTTTCTCTATATATACATATATATATAGAAATATATATGTATATATAGAGAGATAAAATAATTAATTAATATTGTGATAAAATGATAAATAATAGATAAATAATGTAGATAAAATGATTAATTGAAGATTGAAGAAGGCATTGATATTACGTTAAAATCAGTGCATCCTTTTTCTCCATAGTGCTTGGGAAGTTTGGCTTGTCGCTGAATGGTTAACTTGTGCACACGAGGAGCTAAATAGGCCTACAATTTAAAGTGGATTCCGAACCACTCGCAAACATCCGTTCCACCGCCAGGATTCGAAAATGGAGCTTGTGAATAACCAAAGGCCAGACAGAGTACTAGCCAATTGGCCATCATATGAGTATATATATATATGTATATATATTACTCATAATACTTTTCTTTTCTTTAGAAAAATAGAATTGAATTTTTGATAGAAATATTGGGCGATTGGTATTCCTCTTCCTAAGCCCTCCACCTGATGGCCAATTGGTTAGTACTCTGACTGGCCTTTGGTATCACAGGCTCCATTTTCGAATCCTGCCGGTGGAATGGATGTTTGCGAGTGGTTCGAATCCACATTAAATTGTAGATCCCGGTCTGTTTAGCTCCTCGTGTGCACAAGTTAACAGTTGAACAATAAACCAAACCAAACTTCCTAAGCACCATGGAGAAAAGGGATGCATTGATTTTAACCTAAAGAAAAAAAATAATAAAATAAATTAGAATTATGGTAGTTACGAGTTCACCCATGCGTGAAATAACGTGAGGCTTCATTTAAAAGAAAAGTATCTTATGTTGCTATAAAAATAAGACTGTTAGCTCCAAGTTTGATGAAATGTTTGAGCTGCTTCCTTATCCCACCTCTTTTATATGCTGAGATATCATGTAAGGCCTCTCATGTCACTACAACGAATACTGCCCCACCTCCCTCCCCTTTATGTACCGTGATCGTTCAACTTCACTTTTAAATAGCGAAGAACTTCATCTAACGTCAAGTCTTCCCAATTTCATTAATTTGTGGTTCAAAGCTGACCATGATGTTGTACCATAATTTCCGGTATTGCTAAGGAATGTGGACCTATATGCAAATTATTTATGACTGACATCGTTTTATCAGCGACAGATGGGAGGGCTACCTGTTGGATATTAATTTTAATTAATAACGTTATTTTATACATATCTGAATTTCTTTTGTTATCTATCTTTATATTATGTATTACAGATTTTCAAATTTTTGCCAATTAATTTTAGGATCCTCCAATATATTTAACCATTTTAATTTTCTAAAAGTCAATATAGTTTGCAAAATGTATATTGTTTTATCTGATGGAGGGAAAATTATTTATATATTATGTATTTTTGCATAGGTGCCGATTCAAGCATGCGAGACTACAGTGGCAAGCGACCTCTGCACTATCTCCCTAAAACCCAGGCTGAACGTAAGACTGATGAAATTCCTATTTCTCGTCCATGGCATTTAAGATCTCTTCGCTTTGCTAAATCTGTGCGCCAATCTTTGTCTCTGAAAGACGTGACACCAGTTAGAAGTCGTATTTTAAATCCCTGCGCGTACATGGTTCCTACCGATTCCTTAAGATTTTAAGTGCTTGATTCTGTCTTCCTCAGCAAATTTGCCAAATTTAATTCTTTTTATAATTCAGATTTTCTTGAATTTTTTAAAAAAATTTAATCTTTATCAATGCATGCATGCTTGTAATTGCATTTTTCTTTTTGCTTGTGATGTTTAAATAATTAAAAGATGCTTTTTTTTCCCTTAATAAATCGATTATTGTTTTTCCTTTATTGTTGAGAGAAGATAAAGTATTTTAAGTACATCTCTTTGTTTTACAGATCAGAATGCTTTATTTTTTTTATATATATTTATTACATTATAAATTTTTTTCATATTTATATTATTTTTCTTTATATCTTTATTATATTCAATTTGTGTTACGTTTTTTTTTACATTATTATTATTATTAATTGTAATTTAAATAGAGCGTTTATTATTATATATTCTGTAAAAAATCGTTTATTAATTTAAAAATGTTCTTGAATGCGAGAACCATCACATTTATTGGCCAATATTGAAATTTAGTTTTTCATTGAGACATGCTTTATAATTTCTGAAAAGTATAAATTATCATTATACATATATATTTTGCAAAAGCACTTGATTTTACATCGTTGGCTCCCATGAGATTGGAGCATAAAGATGGAATGCGAAACAGCAAATAAGAACAGTAATTAAAAGTAACAATGACAATAATTGCATCAAAACTGTGACTACATAAAGGTAAAAGAAAATGAGTTGTTGGATGTCAATTGCATCAGCTCTCTAGCCCTCCAATATCTGCTGTATAAGTTTGTTTTCATTCAATGAAGATCAACATAGCAAATGATCTTTGTCCATTTCAAAGTTCTGGTTGCACAAAGGACTGTTATATATACCAATGCTGGGCAGATATTTGATAATGACCATAATAATTATTTTGAATTTGGATTCAATAATTGCAAACTGAGAAATTTTGAAAACTAATTTTTAATATTGCATTAAAATAGTAGTACGATGTAAAATGAAGATGTGAATGGTTAATAGACATCAGTCAATTTTTTTTTTTCCAGTTTTTTCTTGTGTAGTGTTAATCATTATAATTTTAATTTAATTTAGTTGTTTAATGAGCACATGCATTGAGTAACAGTTATGAATATGGAATAATAGAATTTTATGTTAAAATGCATTTAGCAATAATTGTTAAACACAAACATTACTGTCACATGTATTAACAATGAATTAAAAACAGATTCATATACAGGGGAGTAAACTCATATGACAAAATGCATGTAAAAATATTCTTTTTTGTATTATTTGTTTAGGTACTATAACATCCGTGAATCAAGTGATAGTTGTCGAATTGATAAAGAATACCATTTTTTTATCAATAAAATAATAGTGAAATATTTATAATTTTCTCTTAAAATCTGAATAAAATGCAACATAAATATAATCCAATTTTATAGCTGGCATTTTTGAAAAAAGGAATTGCAGAGTTTTTGTTTTAAACGATTTTGTTATCTAATATGCAACTATAACAAAGAAAACAGTGATGCTCATATTGGGATATCACTTTTGCCAATGCTTCGGTAAACATTTAGCTTCCTATTAAACGTATTGATTTCTAATTATACTTTTATCATAATGTACCAAAACTCTGATATATTTATCTGAAACAATTATGGCTTGGAAACATCATTTATCATTTTTTTTTTTATCAAATGAATAAAAGATGAGTAGTAAAATTAGTACCATTTGTTATGACGCAATGTAGTTTCCAATATTCTTAATTTTACCTCTTATTCATTTAAACATACTACCGACACCAGTTAGCGCTAACACAATTTTTTTTTTTTTTTTTTGCAATGAAGTACATCATTTGTTATATTAAAATTTACTTTTTTATTTCAACAGTTTTTAAAACCGTATTGGGATTATCATAGACTTACAAAATTCCTTTTTAACATTTTATTTATTCTTAACACTTTGAGAAATGTATCCTTATATCATGTATTATTACACATATCCTTGCTTATTTGCCGCAATGTGTCAATGCATCTTTATTACTTGAAAACGGAAGCCCTAGATATTCGTCTACAATATTAATCCATGTACAATATTCATATATATTTCCTCAATATGGCACCCTTTTCCACTCTTAGAGAAGACTTGCAAATTTTTTTTAACACATTTTATTTTTACTCTTAACTTTGAGAAATGTATCCATATACCATGTATTATTACACATATCCATGTGTATTTGTTGCGATGTGTTAATGCGTCGTTATTGCTTTAAAGCGGAAATCCTCCACATACATCTACAATGATAATCCATACACAATATCCCCACAAAATGGCACCCCTTTCCACTATTTGAAGTAGTAGATTCCTTTTTTCCGCCTTCAGATGATCCACTCCATTCAACGAGAGTGAAAAAAAGAAAGCACTGCTCTTTCAATAAAATACCCGAGTCACTTTGAATTGTCTGAACCGAAAATATTTTTCCTTCGGAAAAAGGCAAAAAAAAAAAAAAAAGTAAAGAAACCTCATCCTAATGCGTGTGCGAGAGCAGAGACTTTCTTTTCCTTCTAGTCCCTTCTTTTTTCTATCCTACAATTCCTCCTACCCCTGATCCAGTGTTATACAGGTCCTTAAACGCTGGTCGACAGAGAGGAGCTCGGACCTTAAAAGAGAAAAGGACTATCGAGGGTTTGATGGGCTCCCTCACAGGAAGAAAGAAGCGAATCACTGGAGAGTGTCGGCCAACCATAGGAGCACCATCCATCACCCCAGTGACAGCTGCTCCGAGTGGTAGTTTGCATGTGAATTGGATCTAAGGGAGAGCTTTCCATCCCATCCACTTCTCTGAGAATAGAGAATTTGAGACAGACGACCGTTTTTTCTTTTTTTCCCTCTCTGCAGCTTTTATTTATTCATTCTACCTGCGCAAGCAGGGGTGTAGCCCTGCCTTTTATTTATTTTTCCCTCCCCCCCTCCCGAACCATTTCGTAATTTTTTTTCCCTCTCTATCTTCTATCTACTTTTTTTTTTTTTGTTCCATCCACCCTCGTTGCTTTGAATGCCGGGACTGAGAATTCCATTGACATGGCTTTCGGTAATGGATTAGCTCCGGGATTTCGGAATGGTATCTAACTACGTGTTTAATCATTCGGGATTTTTTTTTTTTTTTTTTTTTTTCACCTTCTTCTGTGCTTGTGTGTGTTTTGCTCCAGAAAAGGTAAGTCAGGAAAACAAAGATAATGTTAGCCTTCTTCAAGAGAGACAGAGAGAAAGGAGACTCCTTTTTTTCGATAGTGCTGTTAGTTTCTTTGCATTTAAAAGGATGATTCTCATTTGGTTGGGTTCTCGTATTTTATTTAAGTATCATTTTTGCGAATCTTGGAACTGTTTGGTCTATCCTAATTACGAATCGGAAAAATGGGTGATTCTGTGTTTTAGCTCTATGGGTATTTTAAATTTTGACAATTAACATATTAGTGTTAAGTTTTGGATAGAAAGTCTACAAAAACAATTACTGACTTATTTTCTTTTCAGTCTCATTTTGTATTTAAAGATTCTTGTAGGATTGAAGTTTATGTAATTGAATTGGAGAATAGATTTTTTTATGTTAGCTAATTGGACTAATTGTAATCAAAAGCTTATATAAGCTTAGGACTAATTGTAATCAAAAGATTCTTATATAAGCTTAGATTTTTTATGACTAATTGTAATCAAAAGCTTATATAAGCTTAGGACTAATTGTAACCAAAATTAGCCAACAAATTAGCAAATCAAATTTAGACAACTAATTGTAGCCAAATGAAACATTTTCTTATGCTTTCTTAACATAAGCTTTTCGATAACATTTTTTTCCACCTTTGCTTGTGTGTGTTTTGCTTCAGAAAAGGTAAGTCAGGAAAACGAAGATAATGTTAGCCTTCTTCAAGGAGTCTCCTTTCTCTGTCTTTCTGACTCTTTTCCTATAATATTGTTAGTTTCTATGTATTTAAAAGGATGGCTCTCATTCGGTTTCTCGTATTTTGTTTTTTAAGTATCCTTTTGCGAATCTTAGAACTGTTTGGTCTATCCTAATTACGAATCGGAAAATGAGTGATTCTGTGTTTTAGTCCTATAGATATTTCAAATTGACATTTTAGTGTTAAGTTTGGGTAGAAAGTGCACAAAAACAATTATTGACTTAATTTTTTTTTCTTTCGGTCTCATTTTGTATTTCAAGATTCTTGTAGGATTGAAGTTTATGTAAATGAATAGGAGAGTAATTTTTTATATTAGCGAATTAGACTTATATTAGCTTAGGACTAATTATAATCAAATTTTTAAAATGAAACATTTTCTTATACTTTCTTAACATAAGCTTTTAGATTGTGATAACATTTTTTTTGTTTTCTTCTTTAAACCCTTTCTACATGCCTTGATTAACAACAATTTGTTTAGAATTACATAAACTTAATATTTACAAGCATAAAATTTACTAACCATATTTAAAACTCCTGATGATATTAATAAGTATTTTTTAAAATTAAATTTCAAACACAGTATGAATTTCAGTGCTGCTTTTATATTTTCCGGATGCCTTCATTTTTTCATTTCTATAGCATCTTTTCTATAACTATCAATTAATCAGTAAAGCGATCAATTTTTAAAATGCATCAAATAACTCGGTATTCTTTTCAATATATTTTTCTTTAGATTTTCAAACTTTTGTTTCATCTGATTTGGTTTGTTGCTTTATTTTCATTTTGTGCACACTTTAGGTTAATTAGATCGGCACCTACAGTTTAACGTGTATTCTGAACCACTAACAAAATCCATGCCCACCACCAGGATCCGAAACTAAAGGCCATGGCACCAAAGGCCAGAGCGCCAGCCAATTGGGCATCAATTCGTTTTCAAACTTCTGATGGAAAAGAATTTGAATTGCTCATTACCCACTTTTCTCACACAGTCCCTAAAAACTTCATAAAATAAGTTATCATAGTCAATGGTTTTTTTTTTTTTTTTTAAATGTTTCGTGTGGTTGTATCGTTGTTTATTATGCCATTGAAAAAAAAAAAAAATGTTTGTGCCCTTTTGGGAAATGATATCCATGAAATCAAAAACATGAGTACACTTCATAAATTTTTAACTAAAAGAAAAATTTCTAGGTTACACTCCTACACTTCTAGGCTTTTTAATTAAAAGAAAAAAATGTCATTTTCAGACTGTATATTTTTACTTTTTGTGTTTTTATCATGGCTTACTCTTTTTTCTCTTTTTTATAGAAGTTGCAAAGTTCAAATTTCCGATTAGAAATGTCATAAATATGGTGATAGAAATCCAAAACGTCGTTGAATCCTTAACGTGTACAATTCTGCGATTTCTATGTCGAAATAAAAAACTGGAATTTCATCGTCGGGATTCGAATCCGAAAACTGTAGCACCAGAGCAATAGACATTCGGCCATTCAGGCCCCAAATAAATCAAGAAAATGAGTGCAAGTTGAATCTTTCATTTATGAAATTGTGAATTAAAAAACTTCATTTTAAATATGCAAGAAATACTCCAGTTTTGTTACATTATTCATGTAATTTTATATTTCTTCATTCTTAATAAAAAAGATCGATCCTCTTCAACTTCATAAAAATGAAGGACGTTTTGCTCTCTCAAAAGTTCTCACATTATAGCACCACCAGGATTTACATTACTTACTCATACAAACAAAAAATACTCGTAACCCACAAACCAAATCTTCCATACAATGCTGCTTTGGTCCATGACTTTCTTTGACAATCTGTATGCAAGAGGAAAATTGCTGAGTGCCTGGCACAGGAGAGAAATGTCCAGTCAGAAAAAATTGGACACTTTACAAAAAAAAATGAGACGGCAAATATCAGAAAAATAAATGATAAAAAAAAAAAAAACTGGAATTTCATGAAAACAAATACAAATTGAATCTTTTATTTATGAAGTTGTGAATTAAGAACTTCATTTTAAATATGCGAGAAATGTTCTTCAGTTTTTTACACTATTTATGAGATGTCTTTTCTCTACTTAACAATAAAAGGGGGGCTGAAAGGTTCATAGGCTGACACATAGATGGCGCTACTAGTATTAAATCCATATGATTTTTAGTTAGCCCTAACCTTCAAAAGACACGTATATAAATTTGACAGCTGTTACACTATTAGTATGTGAGTTATAGCATTTTTAGTGAAGCTACTTTTGTTAAGATTTAAAAAGATTGGTCTTCAACTTCATGAAAATGAAGACTGTTTTGCTTTTTCAAAAGTTCTCACAATATAGTACCACAAGGGTTTACCATACTTACTAATAATAATAATAATAATAAAAAAAAAAAAAAGGTACCCTAATCCACAATCCAAATCTTATGTTCTTTGGTCCATGACTCTCTTTGACAATCTGTATGTAAGAAGAAAATTGCTCAGTGCCTGACACAAGAGAGAAATGTCCAGTCAGAAAAAAATTGGCTACTTACAAAAAACGAAGAAGGGAGATATCAGAGAAATAAATGTTATCACTCCATCTCCAGAGAGGTGAACACTTTTCAAAACAGAAATAAAGGGAAGCAGAGGGGAGGCAGTTGATGCATCGACAAACTTAAAAGAAAGGGAGCCAACACTGATCCATCCCGAATCTCAGACACGACTTCCTATTCCGACGAAGATCCGCAAAAGATGAACCCCAAAACAAGGGACGATTTATCAATAAGACAGTGTCTCACAATCCCTATTTTTTATGATTATTATTTCTTCGCAATTCCAAACACCGGATTGAACAGGGCGGCGACATTCGCCCGCCCTGGGACCATCTTTATGAAGGGCGTCGGGTGCCCTGGGACGGCTCTGGTGCATTAGGGCTGTAAAATTCAAGGGGCACCTATTGGAAAATGATAAAAGAAGGGGGTGGTGGGGGGCTTAGCGGGAAATGAAACTGGTGGCGAGAGGATGGTAAGAGTAGCTTTGAAATTTGTCGAAAAGACTGAAATAAAACGCAGGCCCCGTGATTCAAATCGCAGGGGAGATCCAGGGTTCTGATAGGGGAGTGAATGTTTTTTCTTTTATATGCTTTTATTTCATTCTTTTTGTTGTTTTGTTTATATACTGTCGTTGCTGTATGTTATATGGGAGATGGATGCAGCAGAAGGAAGAAAGATTTCTGTAAGAAATATTATGTGTCATGTAACAAGTATTGCTGAGATTTTTAGATTTTCTTCAAAAACACCTGTTTTGTGGAATTTGCATGGTTGTTAAATAAATTTTTTTTAAATTCCTGAAAACAATGAGCTCGTTTACTGAAAATTTTTTTAATGAACGATTTAAAAAAAAAAAAAAAAATTTTGTTTGATAAACAGATTTGTTTACAATCGCAGTGTGTAATATATTGATAATATTGCGTTAAAAATATTCCTTTATCAATGACAAATATTCAATAAATAACGTTATTAAATTTGCATTACAAAATACATTGTAAACCATATATTAATGATCTTCTATAAGACGTATTCACATTATCATAACATAATTCATTTTTCATTTCGATAAAGAACTTTCGAATATATTCTTCTTTGGTGCAACAGTCCCATGGTGAGCCAAGGCCATCTGTATATTGTCAGATTTCATGATAGATGTTTTTCTTTTTTACGAGTTATGGTTGTCAGCCCTATAGGATTGTTAGCAATATTAGACCGGTACCTACGTCCGGTGATTCCTAACCACTACGAACATTCATGGCAACGCCAGCATTCGATTCGATTCGAACCCGAAATCTGTGGCACTAGAGCTCTAATCACTCGGCCACCAGGCCCCTGCGAATGTATTAATTTCCAATAAAAAAAAAAAAAAAAAAAAACTGGGTCTATTAGTGAAAAGATATTGGGAACATTCTTCTGTTTCTGTATCTCTATTTTTCTGCATTGTTATGCTATCTCTCATTTCGTGATTGTGATTTGTTTTTGTGGATGTTGTACTAATAAAATTTGAATTGCAGCAATGTATCTTTTCTAAAGAATTCTCTAATTTAACATAATGAAATGTGGAAATTGAAAGAAAATGTGTCCATTACAATTTAATCCAAATACTAGATAGCGTTTTTCCTTTTATTAAAAGAATGACTACACGAAGTATAATATATATAAAGAATTTCTTTCTTTTTTGTTGATTGCCTTTTTTATTTTCTTGATAACACATCTTTATAAATGAAAGTGGAGCTGCACCCAATACTTGCTTAAAAATACAAAAAAATCATATTTAAAACCAAACAACAACGATGTTTTGTTTACAGTCTCAAAATATCATGTTTTGAATCTTAGCTTATATATCTTGAACAAGTAGATTATATTATAATTATCCTATTAAGAACACTCATTATGTAATTTTTCATACTTTTGAATGTTGATTGGTTTGTTGCTCTACGGTCATTTTTATGCATATTTTGGGCGGCCGGGACCTTCAGTTTAAGTTGGATTCCATATCACTCACAAACATACATGCATCCTACAGCCAGGATTCGAACATGAAGCCTCTGGTACTAACTGCCAGAGCGCTAGCCAATTGGCCATCAGGTCGCTTTGTAATGTTGAATTATTATTTCATTAGTTTTGACGTTGCAAAATTGAAACCTAACGTAAACTATCCACCACCACCCTTTTTTTTTTTCAGTGATAAATTTTGTTAATCTCTTTATTACGAGGTATAAAAGAAGTTTTCGTTAATACGAAATTATATCTGGTCACGAATGATACTTTTATTATTACGATTCGTCGTTCTTTTTAAACAATTTTGTAATTTTTTTATAATTTTGGGCATTAGATTCCAGAAATATTTCTTGTAGCTCTGTTTTTATTCTACTATACTATAATTATATGTAGAAAATGTAATGAGCCTTTACATAGCATAGCTCTAAAACATTTCATGTATCGGAAATTCGTTTTTTACTAATGTTATATTTTCGCAACATTTTTAATTCGTGTGAAAAAAAATATTGTCTTTATTTTCACTTTTGTTCTTTTAATAAGACTCTTATAAGTGCAAAAATTAAATTTTATTCATTTCTTTCAAATGGGAAAGGCTTAGTCCTTAATGGGTTAAGAGAAACTTTCTAGTTAAATATTCAATCTGTACTCTCATATTAGAACTTTGCACTTTCAACATATTTATACATAAAATGATATAAAATTCTAGTTAAAAAAGCATTATTATTTTTTAATTTTTTATTTTTGATGTCATTGTTGTAAAAAAGCATGCTAAAATTGAAATTTTTTTTCTTTTTTCCAGGTTTTATCACTTTATTTCCTTCATTGTCGTTTCCTATTCTTTTGTGTGGAAAAAAATGCTGGTAAGGACTTGTTTTTGGATATTATGTATATGGATATTACTTTATTTAAGAAAAACTCGAAAAAAGATAAATGTTTTTATTTATTCATTATTATTATTATTATTATTTCTTAATATGAATTAAAAACTAGCAATGAAAGTTTTTGTTGTTGAGGTAGCAAATGTCATTTTCATTAAAATACATTTATCCTCACCAAAAATTAAATAGAATGCTTCAATTCTTACAATTTGTAATTATTATATATGTCTTGTTAAAACTTCAATCAAGTAGGCTTATCTAAGTATAATGATATTAGAATTGATATCTATGAATGATTTTGTTATTGATGTTTCACACAAAAATACCACAAGTATTACCAAAACATCATAAATTATGTTATTCTAAAGAGTTCTTACATTTCTTTTTTATTCTTGGGAAGCATGAAGATTGAAATATTCGATGTATTCATGTAAATTATCTCAATTTATAATTTTAAGCTTCCTGAATTATTCTGCTAGTATACTTATAACGAAGATGTTTCTGATTGATCGATAAATGTGATTGATGGTTAATGGTTAATCATGGTATATCACATTATTAATCCATGTATTCTTCACAAATGATCATAAAGTATAATTATTAATCCATGTGTTCATCACAATGGATCACCATATGTTCATCATAAAGCATAATCAGTAATCCATGTGTTCATCAGAAATGATCATAAAGTATCATAATCATTAATCCTGTGTTAATCAAAAGTATCATAATCATTAATTCGTGTGTTAATCATAAAGGATCATATAATCATTAATCCATATGTTCATCATGAAGGATCATATCATGATCGTTAATCCATGTGTTCATCATGAAGGTTCTATCATAATCATTAATCCACATGTTCATCAGAAATGATCATAAAGTATCATAATTATTAATGAATGTATTCATCACAAAGGATCATAAAGTATCATAATCGTTAATCCATGTGTTCATCAAAAAGGATCATGAAGTATCATAATCATTAATTCATGTGTTCATCATAAAGTGTCATAATCATTAATTCATGTGTTCATCACAAAGGATCATAAAGTGTCATAATCGTTAATTCACAAAGGATCATAAAGTGTCATAATCATGTGTTCATCACAAAGGATCATAAAGTGTCATAATCGTTAATTCATGTGTTCATCACAAAAAGGATCATAAAGTGTCATAATCGTTAATTCATGTGTTCAATCATAAAGTTAATTCATGTGTTCATCACAAAGAATCATAAAGTGTCATAATCGTTAATCCATGTGTTCATCACAAAGGATCATGAAGTATCATAATCATTAATTCATGTGTTCATCACAAAGGATCATAAAGTATCATAATCATGTAAAAAAATCATAATAAAATATCATAATCATTATTTTATAGCTGGAAAAGGTGACAAAGAGCCTAGTTTGATGCGTATGGGGTCTCTGAATAGCAAAGTGAAAAAACCTTCCGTCCTGTCAGCCAGTGGAAGAGCCATTACCCGAATGAAAAGTTGGGGTTCAGCGGACAATATACCTGACAGAGTAAGTTACCACATATGAGTAAATTAATGAAATTTATGAATCGTAGAATATATGAGTTAATTAATTATTAAATGTATGAATGATAGTCAATTAATTATTAAATATGAATCATAGTGTATAATAAAATTTTATGTTTCTTTTATTTTGTCTAAAATTGAAAGAAAGCAAGGAATCGTTTTGCATTCATAATTAAGTAGAAATTTTAATTCCACAGACTTGCATTTAAATTCCTTTTATAAGTAGATTTAAGTAAATTAAATTTGAATGGTTTTGTTGAAAAGGGGATCTTAATGTCAATAGAAATATCTCCATTACAACTGTTTATTTATTTTGCAAATGATTGAAAACAGAAAGAAAAACATTTGTATTAACCCTATTTCTCAATTCATTATTTATTATTTGTAATGTATAATTATCAATCTATTTTTAAACAACTTATTTCCATAGTATCAAGGCTCATCTTTGATTTTAAATATGAAATTATTAGAAATATATCAAAGGGCAAAATATTTTTTATTTCAGATGAAGAAATGGGGATAGTTATGCCATTCCTTCTTATTTGCTATGCAAGAGATAAATTTTAAATTTGTTATATCAAAAGAGCCTTAATAGCTTAATATTTAAAATATTCGCTTGAATATTTGAATTTGGTTTTTTAAAATATTTATATCAGATTGCATCTTGACCTCTGTGCATTATAATTAGAGGAAACTAATTTGGCATAATATGAATGTTTAGATCAGGGCTGGCCAGCGCAAATGATCTTGCGGGCTACTTTGGAAATGCATCATATCTCTGCGGACCGCATATAAAATTATATATCCCCATATTATATTTAGACCCACTACAAACATTTTTTTGGAGTGGAAAATTGAAACATAAGGATTTATTATTTTTGTGTTTACTATTATTCTTTGCATGTATAATATAATAATAATGATACTAAACGCAGATTGTAAAGAAATATACAACACTAAAAATGAAATATATAAATATAAACGAAATAAAAAAATGAAATCATTAAAAAATATTTATTTTATTAGTGCTATATTTGTTCCTCCGCTCTTTCATTTAGCTTTTGCAAATCGATCTCAATTTGGGTATTTGCACATCGTGATGGGCGTTACAGGTTAGCGACCGTTATGTTTGGGTCAATTTCATTTTCTGGGCAGGGGAGGGAAACGATTCGCAGGTGTAAGTTGAATCAAAAGAGCTAACAACTTCAACTAAGAGTCTGATTTGCACTGCTATCAACAATCATCTGTGCGTACCTAGGGATGGCCACTGCGGTCACTTAAATTGAAGAATAGAAAATGTTATACTAGATGTTCCAAGATGAGCGCACATCATGAGTTCGCAGAATATAATTTAATTATTCTGCGAACCCATAAATTAAACATGTAATATCTGTCATGTATTCGTGAGAATATTATTTTAAAATCAAATTTTTTTGAATACTGATAGCCATTATAAAATAAATATATTTTGTAAAAGTGTAATAAATCTCACGGGCCGGAAAAATATTCAAGGCGAGACGCGGATTGGCCACCCCTGGTCTAGAGCATATATTTTATTACTTGATTATTTAAAAATCGAGCTGTAGTAAAGCTATCATATGAAGCTGTTGAGCTGAGCAAATAGCAATGAATTACAGTTTTATTATTATCCTAGTTGATAATATAATCTTTCAAAAAATATTGATCTGTGTTATAAGAAATTTAATACAATTTCAAAATTGCATTTAAAAAAATGGTATTTATTGTATCTCATCTTTCAACTGTCAAATGCCTGTAGTCCTTTCGCTACAGGCAAACAATAAATCAGCGTTTGTTGCTTCAGATTCGTGCTTCATCGGGAATCGAAGCCGAACCCTGCGACTCATTAGCTAAAGCGAATCCGATAAGTGCTACCGTTAGTCAGGAGGGAGGGGGGGGGAGGTGTTCGCCCTAAGAAAAGATTCGGTGGGAGGAGGGTGGTGTGAGAAAAAAAAAATCTTGGCACACAAAGAAAAGAGACGGGGAGAGAAGAAGAAGAAAAAAAGAAGGTAAGGTATCTTAAGAAAAGAAAATCACCGACAGGAGGGTGGGAGGGAGGGGGAGAAGGGGGAGGTGTAAATATGCAAATGAGACCTCGCGTTGTGCAACAAACGCAACACAGGGGTCGAAGCTATGGCGATGCTAATGAATTTTTCATGGATCTCTTTTCTTTTCTGTCTTCCTCCCTCCTTCCTCTGCCTCAGAAGAAGAAGAGATATGGAGTGAAAGAAAACTCGGGGGGATGTTCGAAAAGGAGGGGGTGGTCGTAGAAGGAAGAAAAAAAAGGCGGTAAGAAAAGGCGCGGCAATCATTAGAAGCTGGAAGTTCTAGACAGAGATTAATGGTGAGCGAACAATCTGGTAGCCGCAAAAACAGCCTCGCTTCTTCGCTTGTTGTTTCAGGAGCAGGAGAGAGGGAAAAGGAATGGTAGTTATCTGGTCGAGCAAGCCTTTTACAGCCCAAACACTGCAAGCCTAATCAATGACCCCCTCCCTCCATCCTCTCATTCTCTTAACGATTTTTTTCTTCCTTCTCATCTTTCTCTTCCTTCTCTCCATCCTCCTTTATCTTTGTCCTTTATTCTTCTCTCGACGTTCTTTTCTTTTGGAAGGAAATGTTTTACGCTGTTGTTGACAAAGTGTGTTCTCATCCAGTTCTTCCAACCCCTCCTTTTCTTTTTCGATAGAAAAATTTCTGTGTTAATTTTTTTTTCTTCTTTTTCTTTTTGTGTACTCTTCTGGTGACGAATAGGATATGTGTTTTAGCTCCAGCATAATAATTATCCTTGTCGATTTACGAAGCTATGGGTGAAAAAACGTAGTTTACATTATGGTTTGTCAAAAAACAAGATATTGAATAAAAGGAACATATGTGTTTTAGCTCTATTGAACTGTTTTGGATCACCCTTTCTGTTGTATATTAATCGTGTGTCGATGGCGCTTGTATAAATGACCGATTTTTCGATTTGAAAGAAAAAAACATTGTAGGAGCTACATACCAGTCCTATATGGAATTGTATACTTAAAATGCTCATATTTAAAATAGTTATTCATTTTTTACATTATGATGTCAAGAACTTTACTCTATATATAGAAAAAATATGTGTTTTGGCAAGATATTAAATTTTTAAAAAGGCTTGTATAAATGCATACTTGCTATATGGAATGGTTTTAATTTGTTTTCAAGAACTATGTATTCTCTCTATGTATATATAGAAAAGGAGCATATGTGTTTTGGCTCTATTGAACTGTCGTAGGATGACCTTCTGTTGTATATTAATCGTGTGTCGATGGCGCTTGTATAAATGACCGATTTTTCGATTTGAAAGAAAAAGACATTGTAGGGCTTTATATACCAATTCTATATAAAAATTTTATACGAATGCTCACACTTACAATAGTTATTCATTGATTACATTATGATATGCACTTTATTTAGAAAATGTGGCAAGATATTAAATTTTAAAAGGCCATCTAACGTGCATACTTGCTTTTTAATTTGTTTTCAAGAACTAACAAATTTCTAAAAGTTTTTTGGATATTGTAGTTAGTATATTTTAATTCAGTTATTAAAATTGACTTCATTTACTAAAAATGAAAACATTAATGTATGTATGCTCATAAAATGGATGCATTTGTATGATTTTGTATAGCATTCTAATTTTTTTTTCACTGAATTCATTATTTTTTTTCTATAATGTGTTGTAGAAAATCTTTTTTAAAAAAAAGTATATTTATTATTCATTTTTTATTAAACAAAAATCTTACTTTGCGCCTGATGCCATCTAGTGGCATAATCTCTTCAGTTATAGTCTTTTATTTATCATTGAAAAATTTTGAAATTAAAATAGTAAATGAAGATGTTTATGTGATTGTTCTTTTAATATATTTTTGTTTAAAATGTTCTATTATATAAGCTTGTTTGTATTTTGCTTTCTAAATTCTTTTTATTTATAAATACTTATTCTGGATAAATTGTCCTTTACGAGTTTTCTTTTCGTCGATATTTTTTGTAGAAATTACCAAAATTAAAAATGCCTTATTTTAAGTAGCCAGGTCAAGCAAATATAATATGACCTAGAATAAATTTATATGATGCTTCTGTATAAAAGGACAAATAATTATATGACAATATGTGTGTGTGTGTGTGTGTGTATATATATATATATATATATAAAAGGACAAAAAATAAAATAGGGGGAAATTAACCATTACAAAATGAATATCAATGAGAAATAAATAGATAGAAATAGGTACTATGAAAAACCCAGAAAGAATTTTTAAAAAAAAAAATTTTGATATGCCTGGACCAAAAATTCCGATATTTTAAATGTGATAGGGTTTTTTGGGTTAGGTAGAAAAGGGTTGAGACTCTTAATTGCTGATTTTCTTTTATGAAATTAATTTTAAAAAATCACAATTTAGAGAATTATTCAATATGACCATTTTTAGCAAATCACAATAATAATTACGCATTTCTTCATGTCGTTCTTAAATTCCTGTTATATTTTCATATATGTATAAACTAATTCAAGTTTTTTCTTTTTTTGAAAATTAACACGCTATGACTGGAGAAATGCATTTAATTAATTGTATAGATTTAGTAACAGTTATTATGGAAAATATGGAATAGTATTGTTTTCGAATCCTTCATTACTACAAAAGATTTTCTTATTTTAATTAATTGTTATAATTATTAAAAAGGACCAAAAATTAAATTTTAACATTTGGTTTCTTTCAGGCTATGAACCTTATGCCTCCACCTAAGACGTTTCCGAAGAAGAAGAAATCTCGAAAACATACTGACATCATTGGGTAAGAAATGTAGTTTCCCTATCTTATCACTGTCCTGTGATTTAAAAAAATAAATAAATAAAATTGTTAACTATATGTAATTGTTACTTAAAAAACTTATTCTTCAACAATTCTAAAAACATTAAAGTATGGCCTACATTAACTCCTAAATATAAATGTTAACAGTAATACTGATAAGAATTTTAAAAAATTATTTTATACGTCAGAAAAAATCTAAAAACAACATGAAGAGTTAAATTTAAATAATATATAGATTAATTTTAGATTTATTCATTGATAAGTTAAATAAAAAAAATAATTAATTTAAAATTTACTTTTTTTTTTTTTTTTTTTTTTTTTTTTTTTTTATAATCACTTTTGTTACAAAAATTACTTCTAAAAAGGCTTTATATCAACGATCATTTTAAAATTTCGTCACATAAATAACTACTTTTAGGTTTTAAAATGGGCTTTACAAGCCAATTCTTGATAATCGAAGGTAATGCAACCATTACCAACTCGGAATAAGTGGAGTTTACAAAATGGAAACTTGCAAAATTATTCTAAATTCCAAAATAAACCCAGTTTTAAGGGGAAAAAAATATATAAAAAGCGTACTGAATTGTAAATGGAAGTTTCGCGTGATAGAACGGGGGAGGAGGGACCCCGAGTCCGTCGGTAGTTTAGTTTTGTTTAGAAATATTCATTCTCGCAATGTTGTCTCCCAAGTTTTTTTTTTTTTTTTTTTTTTAAATAGCTGCAAATTAAGGCCAAAATTGTTGAAAACCATTAAAAATAATACATACACAATCAAAACAACTCAAAGAGGAATGTCAAAATAAACTTTCCAATTAGCATTAAAAACAATCTTATTCGTAAAGCATGTTTGTTAAGCCAATTAATTCGAAAAATTACATATTTGTCATGGAGAAGAATACTTTCTATTAGTCTTCAACTTATTTCATGACCACTTGGTTTTAAAGCTAGCATTCATCTAAATTTTTATTCTTTCTTCTAGGTGTAAATGCTTTTGTATATTTTGAAACAAAAACTGCAAGTAATTATAGCATGGTCTTTGAAAACTCGAAGCGTTGTAAGAAAATTTTTAAAGTGAAAGAAAAGTATTTAAAGTACTCCATAATTTTATCAGAAATTTAACTTTTTAAATTGAAAAGAACGTTTACTTTTATAATTATACAATAACGCAAGTGCATAATGCAATAACGCATCTACACTTTGTTATAAACAAAGTGTAGATTTGTAGTAAAATAAAATCTTCTTCATTGGCGCAACAGCCCCATGGTGCCAAGGCCGTCTGTCTCCCTGGCAGATTTCGAGACATTTGTTGTTTTCATATTAATGGTTAATTTCAGCCCAATGCTCTACAATCTGATTAGACTGGGGCCTACGGTTTAAAGTGGTGTCCGAACCACCACAAGAATCCATGGCACCGTCGGGACTCGGACCCGAAACCTACGTCACCCGTTCCAGAGCGCTAAATATTAAAGGAGTTGATTAAAATATTCAGTGTTAACTTCTTTTAAACAGGGAGGGGTGATATATATATATATATATTACTTCTATTACTATTATATATTCTACTATTATATATATATATACTTCTTTTAGGGAGGGGTATAAATATTTAATCACCCTCCCTGTTTAAAAGATGAATATTATATAAATATTTAACACGATTGTAATTTTTAAAATTTAATGTGCTATCTATCGCTTTAGCTTATATTCTACTCTAAGTGTGTATACACACACACATATATACACTGAAGTGACAAAAGTCATGGGATACCTCTTAATATCGTGTCGGCCCTCCTTTCGCCCAGCGAAGTGCAGCAACTCGACGTGGCATGGACTCAACAAGTCGTTGGAAGTCTTCTGCAGGAATATTGAGCCATGCTGTCTCGATAGACGTCCATAATTGTGAAAGCGTTGATGGTGCAGGATTTTGGGCACGAACAGACCTCTCGATGATGTCCCATAAATGCTGATCGGGCGATCTAGGTGGCCAGATCATTCGTTGGAATTGTCCAGAATGTTCTTCAAACCAATCGCGAACAGTTGTGGCCCGATGACATGGCGCATTGTCCTCCATAAAAAATCCCATCGTTGTTTGGGTACATGAAGTCCATGAATGGCTGCAAGTGATTCAAGTAGCTGAACATAAGCATTTCCAGTCAATGTTCGGTCCAGTCGCACCAGAGGACCAAGTCCATGCCATGAAAAAACAGCCCACACCATTACGGAGCCACCACCAGCTTGAACAGTGCCTTGCTGACAGTTTGGGTCCATGGCTTCGTGGGGTCTGCGCCACACTCGAAACCCTACCATCAGCTCTTACCAACTGAAATCGTGACTCATCGGACCAGGCCAAGGTTTTCCATTCATCTAGGGACCAACCGATATGCCCACGTGCCCACGAGAGTTGCTCAAGCGATGTCGTTCTGTCAGTAAAGGCACTCGAGTCGGTCTTCTGCTGGAATAGATATTTTAAGAAAGCCAAATTTCTCCGCACATTTCTAACAGACAAGTCCCTTGTACGTCCGACATTGATTTCTGCGGTTATTTGACGCAGTGTTGCTTGTCTGTTAAATTTACGACTCTTTGCAGACGTCGCCGGTCTCGGTCGTTAAGTGCAGGCGGTCGACCACTGCGCTGTCCATGGCGGGATGTTATGCCTGAAATTTCATACTCTCGGCACACTCTTGACAAGTGGATCTGGGAATGATGAATTCCCTAACGATTTCGAAATGGCATGATCCATGCGTCCAGCTCCAACTAACATTCCGCTTTCAAAGTCTGTTAATTCCCGTCGTGCGGTCATCATCACGTCAAAACCTCTTCACATGAATAACTTGAACAGAAATGAAAGCTCTGCAGAAAGAACTGCGCATTTATACCTGTTCTACGCGATGCTACTGCCATCTTGCATATTGCTGTCCCATGACTTTTGTCACTTCAGTGTATATAGCCGTATAAAAATACGCAATAGAACGAAAATTCTCTTTGGTAGTATGGTCTTTATGAAAAAGGATTGATGAGTGTTGTTTCATTACTGTCAAGTATTTTCTCTCTCACACAATGATTATTTGTTTATTATCATATAATATAAAAGTTCATATTTGATCGAAATATGAACAATCGAAAATTTTTTATTCTTTATACTAAAATATTTATTGTACCAGATAGTTGAAATAACCTGTTTTGTAACAACTTTGCACACACCCAATGAAAGAATCTTTTAAACTTCCTATAATTGTCTTCAAGGATATTTTATGAATTAATACATGATCTATTGTTTTAACCGATACTGGTTTTTGATCTTAAACATGACTGTTTTTAGCACTGCCGAAATTGTGCAAGAGGGGATTTTTTTAATTATCGGTGGTGTCATAGTCTAGATTTCTGAAACAAAGTAGTGATTGGCTTCTTGTTGAATCTTGAATACCCCGTATTTAGGCGCATAAATATGGGACAGTTACTCTTGATTAATTGATTATTTATTTGATAATGATAGTATTTGGCCTAATGGTCAAGATGCTAGCTCCGGGCTCCACAGAGCTAGTATCTCGACCATTAGGCTACAGGTTTCGGGTTGAGTCCCGGCGATGCCATGAATGTTTGTAGTGGTTCAACGGTTTAGACCTACCATGGGACTGTCGCGCTATTGAAGACGAAGAAGAGTGATGTTATTATAATTGAAGAAGACTGACTACATTTTTGTAATAATCGTTTAATAATGTATTTCTATAAAATTAATGGTCTGAAAGTGAATAAAAGCTCTTGTAGTTACTATTTAACATGTCAATGTAAAATACTGACTAATAATCTGATAATTTAGTGCCTGACCATAAATATTGATATGCAAATTTACATTTTCGAATGTAGGGGCGGGGTGAATCTTTATATAGCAAATTTACAAGTCGATTCACGTCTTGAAGATTCGAATCATAACGAATCGATAATGGTTCATCTGCTAATTACTTATCTATTTGTGATAATCTCCCCGAGATGGAAAAAATGCATCGGCATCAGATTTACAAACGTCTAAGAGGGTAGGGTGCATTCAGAATTACTAAGCAATACCGGATCGTAAAGGCATTACTGACGCAGTAATGTATACAGAAAAACACCAGAAATGAAAGAACACTATGTAAATGATGCGCGGTTTATTGATTAAAGTACATTAATAAAAGTTAATTGGCTGGTAGTAACAAAGATGAACTACACACTAGATCAAGGGAGGTGTTGAGATTAGTGTCCACTAGCTGTGATACTTTTTTATTTTTCTCCGTTCATAGAATTCGAATATTCTGGTATATTCCAAACCTGTCTTGGTTTATCCTTGTAGCCGCTGCTGTTCATGTAGCCCGTTTCTCGGCGCTGTCACACTCCAGTGTCATGATTATGCCTTCAGAAGAAGTAATCAAACTATGATAGGTCCGGTGATCAGCGACCAAACCCGTTCCATTGTTGGCCGTACTTTGTGTTTTAAGTAGTTACGAAACTCTATATTGAAAGAAGCTGGGGGCGTGTAAATAGTTTATGGCTGGGAGTGTATGTATTATCGGATATTTTTCCTCCTGCAAGAAGTGCAACCTTTCTATCACACAGATATATTTCATTTCCTTCAGCGTAAAGCAAACCGTCCTTGTCATCATACGATAAGTTTAAAATATGCAAAGAACTATATGGGAAATTATTTGCTTGGGAGAAAAGTCATGTAACCACAAACCTTGCTATTCAGTGATCTCGATTAAGCCGTGGAGGTTAATGGTTAAGCTGCAAATAATAATTGTTGGATATATGCACAGCAATAAACTCATTATTTGAGTGGTTTGGTTTGTCGCTCTATGATCATTTTGTGCGCACTTTGTGCTAGTTAGACAGGGTCCTACAGTTTAACGTGGATTCCGAACCGCTTAAAAACATCCATGCCACCTTCAAGATTTGAACCTGTAACCTGTATCAAAGATCAGAGTGCTTGCCAATTGGCCATCAGGTCGCTCATTATTTGAGTGACAATAGCGGTTTGTTCCACGTTTGAGGTGAACGCCAGTCTGATAAAGCCTTTACACTTCGCAGAACCATATGTCTGATGCATATTTGCGAACTCGATATTCATATAACTGCTCATCCTACTATACGCCAGTATAAAAAAATCACTGAATATTATCACAACTCCTACTTACGTGCACCGCCATCTAGCGGCTATGGAAAGCATTTCTCATACAGTAATAGTTTGATTTCGAATTATTTAGACGTGCACTACTTATTCTAGAAGTTTGTAAACCTCAGCCGAGCACACCTTATATATACAAAATAGATCTATGCTACACAAATCTCACGTATATATATATTGTCTTAATTGACGCTGCCTTTTCGGCAAAGGCTGTTTAAAGGCATTTTTTTCTCTCTCTCTCCATTGCTTGTCTTCATTTTTACTAACAGCGAGTGATTAATGAGTCAGATCCCCTTTTGGATATTGATTAAAAAGAAAATTTGTTTGACAGCCTTCATTTTGTCCGTGGAGGGGTTGGGTCGGATATTTTAGAAAAACACGCGAAAACTAAAGCGCTCTTTAATAAATTTTTTTGTTTTTCTTTGCGCTTAACCTTAATAAATGCGCATTTAATTCACGTCAAAAACGCGACGGCTTAGCTTGGGAAAATTTTTAATCAAGATTTTCTCACCCTCCACCTCCACCGTCATCTCCTCATACGCTGGTTTCGCGATACGGTGGAGAGATAGATATAAAAAAATCATAATGATGTAGCTCGTTCATTAAAAGGGATAGCCAAGTTTGTCAAGAAACAAAATTTCGGCAAAGTCTGTAAAATTTGTATTGTTTGAGATCGACTTCTACCCCTGATAAGTTTCTGCAGATTTAGTTTTAATGTTGTAATGATATACTGTTTGAAAGCTATTAGGAATATAGGGAACGTTTTTATTTCATTTTTAAATTCGGAATTTAAAAATTATCTATGAAAAGGCTTTAAGTATTTTTTTTTTTAAGTGTCCACCCACAGTTTCCACATATAATCTTTATTTCCTACAGTTAATCTTTAGTTGCAGCAGCGGAAAATAAAGAGTTGCTTTAGTAGGTCTGTTTTAATGTTTGATAAAAGCACTGTATTTTTGGGAGATAATTCACAATAACTGTGGGATTGACTACATGCTAATATTAACCTCATTGTTTTCTACATTACGATAAAAATAATCACCAGTGGTATTGTTGTCCACAATTGTTATAATTTAATTTATTAAACTTTGCTGTTTATACATTTTTTAATAGCATTTACAAATAGAAATAATTGTTTCCCAATGCTGAAAACTTTTAAAATGATAAATGAAAATAATTCACCTTTTTTTTAATATAAAATTATTTTTTTATACATTCATTAATTTTCATTTATTGATTAATTTGCTTCTCAATAACAGATTCAATTCATATATTTTCATAAACTATTAATGTTATTTTTAAACCATAATAATGATGGTAATATCCAAGTAAATGAAAGCTTCTATTTCAAACCTTAGTATTTATTGATAAAGCATGTAATATATATATATATATATATTTCTTGTAATTCATGACTTTTTTTTGTAACATATAGTTAATGACAAACTTTCAATTTAATTCTCAGTAGCCCATAGGCACAATGTTTAATGTGTAAACATAACTCTAGAAGTTATAAAAATACATATAATATGCCAGCAATGATAAATTGACAAGTTTATAAAACAGTGAACCTTTTAAATATGTTTTTCTAAACTTTAAAATTTAAATTGTTAATACTATCCGCATCAATTAATTATGTCATATTTCTAAAAAACATAAGAAAAAAAAAAAAAAAAAACATATAAAAAAATTTTACTTTTTTAAATATAATCTTAAAAAAAAGTAACATTTTTTTTATAATTTTTTTTATTTTTAAATAAAATTTTATTTTATTTTTCTCATTTATACTTATCTGAAAATTGGCGAGGTAGAACTCCTGACTCTGATTCAGACAGTGCAACCGGACTAGCTTCTTGAGACAAAGAACGCCGAAAGACTGCATTTCTCAAAGTCATAGACGTGTAGCTGCATTTCTTTTTGTTATTTTTGCATTGCTATTTTTTATTCGGTGGAGTTGCAATAGTATGAGATCAAAGCTTTTCTTTCTTATAATGCATTTTTCTCCCCTATTTGATGTCTGCTTTCTTAAACTCCAAAACTGTTCTAATTTTACTTATCAAAGTTTTTATTATTTTACTTAAGTGAAAAATAATTAAATTATTTTTTATTAGTAAATGCACCTGTTTCTGTTCTGAATATCTGTTCTTAGTTTTATAGGACACTTGAAAGTGAAATCCTTGTTTTCATTAATTTTCAATGACATTTGCATTTAACCTTCTTATAGATAATTTAACTTTTGCATTTAATCTTCTCTTATCATTGAAAACATTTTCATAATAATTTATACTTTTCAGTATGTCTAATAAAATGGACATTTGGTTTTAGTTTCCTAAAAACTTGCAATATTAATTAACAAGAATAATATAGGAAATAATAACTTAGGCTAATGTAAGTGCGAGTTTTTATTTTATTCTTTTAAAATAAAATATTCGTTTATGAGTGTTTAGCAACATAACTGATTATTTATCACTAGAATCGAATTTCTCATGCAAAATAAAAAAAAAAAATTTACATGAGGTTTGAAATGGTAAAACTTTTAATGTTTGGTTATAGTTGTTGCATTTCCAACTAACAACTTATTATTTATCTTCAGAAATCTTTTCTTTCCTTTTTTGTGGTAATCAAAGTATGCTGTATTTTTAAGTTTAAGTTTATAATAATTTTTAAAAAATGTTGATGTGTGTGTATAGTATGTGCCATATACATAGCCTGGAGCACAATCGTTCATTTACCATTCCCAATTATATTAATCATGTGATCTTCAAAAATATATTTTGTTCTTAAATGATGTGATATTTGCACTAATATTCCTGTTGAGAACTTTATTTTGGATATCTCTTATGTATTTTGTATGTAGATTTTGATTTGTAAATGAAAAGTTATTTTTTTATATTTTAAAATATTTTTATGTACATACTTAATTGATATTGTTTGTAAAATATGATACGAAGGTTCAATATGCACACTAGTCACTAAAATTAACTTGAATGTCAAATGAAATATTTTCTAAAATAATAAAATAGCATCAAAAATGTTCATCATAAATTAGTTAACTTTTTTTATAATGTGTTGAAAAAAAGTAATTTTAAAACTATTTCAGATGTAGTAAATTTTATATTTTTTGCACTAGGTTAATTGTGTGTTATAATATGGTGTATTCATCCTATATTTTTACTAATTTGTAAAGCTTTGAATATAGTTTTTTAAATGGTTTTAAATTATGAAGGAATTTATAATTAAATATTGATTGATAACTTCAAAATTTGGTTAAAATATTTTGAAATTATAATATTTTTTTCAAAAATTTATCACTTAATTACATTAAAAGCTTTAAATTAGATTTTAGTTTGAAACATAATTTTTCCTTTTTTTTTTTTTTTTTAATAATGATCATTTCAAGTATTATATCTTGATAAATTAAAAGTTCTCAATTTCAAATCTTAAACAAAAAGTTGTTTTTTATCCAAATCTCTTAATTATATTTCTTTTATTGAAAAATAATTGTTATCATTATTTAAATAAAGCAGTTCGTATATGCTGAATATTACATTTTGTAATTAGCAATTTGAGATGACAAAAAGTTCCTGATTTATTTTCTTATAAATTTTCATTTTTTTCCATGAAAATTTGAAATAAAGTATTTTTAAATATTTGTAATAAGAAATAAACTTTTTGATTGAAAAGAAATTTTTTTGGTTATTTTCCTTGAATATTTCTACATATACCTTTCAATGTATGAAGCTACAATTGAACATTTGCATTATATAGAAATACTCTACATATATTGTTCCCATGTGATGCGTTAACATTTAAAAACAAAATAAATTAATCATGTATTTATAAATAACAATTTTGATTTCTCTTTTTATAAGCTATCAATATATATCTGACATATGTTTTATATTTGATAACACAAATTCTTTTTTATCACTTTTAAATTGATTAAAAAATCTGAGACTAAATTTGCTGTATAATATAGTATTTTAAATTCAATCAGTACTCATACAATTTGATAGTTAATTTTGATAGTAATTACTGATATAAACTTTGGTTTATATTTTTTATAATCATTTAAATTTTTTATGTTATATATCAAAACAAAATGTTCATATATTTCTTTTTCAAAAGTGTTACAATTGAAGTAAATAACCAAGCATCAAACTATTTTTAGAATATTGTAAAATTCATTAAATTTTTAGACATAGAAAATCACATAACCACCATTAAAGTAAAAAAAAGATAATACACAAAGCATGCATCAAAATAAAATAAGAACTCAGTTTTTTAAATAAAAATAGATTGTAAAAATTCAAAATCTTTAGTAACATAATAATGTTAAAATCAGTTATTAAAATACAATGCAAACGAAGAGATATTTGCCATATTTCAAAATGAGCACATTTTTCCTCCTTTTACACAGTCACATGTTCGCAATGTGTATACCAGTATTCTGTGTTTAAACAAAAAAAAAAAAAAAAAAAAAAATCTCTGCACTCTGGTGTTTGGGAATATTAGACTGCTATAGCAATAATTATGATGTAAGGACATTTTTCATTGTAGTCACACACCATTTTTAGCATATTTTTAGCATATTTAATTCATCTGGTATTTTTACTAACTTTTTTCAACATAGAAACTAGATGTGACAGATAAATCTGAATGATAAGATTACAGCTGGTGTTCAAGTTTATCTCAAAAATACGATCGAAGGTCATTGTTTGGAAGCAGTTAGTTCTTTATTCCTCAAATAATTATTTATTTCATATCAATAATAAAATGAACTTAAATTCACCCTAACTTTGGCGTTTTTAGTAAATGCTAATTAACTTTTACTGTTATCTTCCTTCCACATCAGTGGAATTCTGGTTCTTGAACCATTTTGATATGTTACAGTACTCCTCCGTCACAATTAATTATATTTGCATTAATCACACTTTTTTATATGGCTTTTATTGTTATGTTTTTAATTAATGTATTACTTTTATAAAAATACACCAATTCAACTTCTGTCCTAAAGAAATTACTGATGCATGTCTTACAATTTCTATCATACTAAATTGAAATCATAATTTTTGTTTTCATTTTCAATATTTAATAAATAAAATCCGAAGTATTTGATTTTATCTATTTCACCAATGCATGTGCGATTTCAGCAATGTTATCTCAAAGTAGAAGAAGTTTCAATGGGTAATAAATTATTGCTGATATAATACAGCAACTCTAATCCAATTTTTTTATACGAGTGTAATATATAATGACATAAGAATTACATTCGTATAAAGAATTTGATTAGACTTGGGAAGTAGTAAGCTGTATTATACGAGCAATAATTTATTGCTTGTATAATATGGCTCACGATGCAAATCGTCAAACAGCCTCCCCACACCTGTAATACCATAATGTACTGAAAATATTTTGGAAAAAAATTAAGATTTTGCAAAAATTTATATGCCACTGGTAAATATGATATGTGCCAAAACTTAAAATATTGATTGTTCTTGTTCTTTTATACACACATATGAAATCTAAATACCACATTAAATTGTAGTAAAATATCTAATCATGATCACATGAGGATTAGCATAATCAGAATTATCATTAGACGACAGCAACCGTCCTAAAACCGTATCATTTCAGTATTGCAAATATACAGATTATCCTGAAATTTATCAGTAAATACTAACTCATTACAGATTTTTTAAAAATATTTTTTATAATATATAATTTTTAAAATACAATAATATAAAAAAAAAACATTTTTAAGTCAATTCCTACTTTTTTTTTCCCACATACATTTTTTTTTCTATATTGCAGAAAGTCCATTATAAATAATTTTCATTCTTTTTTAAAGTTTATCTGGCGCCATCTATTGGTAGATATATGCAACTTAAACCTAAAAAACCTAAATTTAATTACTGAATTAATATTTGAAAAAACTGTATTAACATCAAATGCCATCCACTACAAGTTCAAAAATGTATTTGAACTTGAGTGGATGAATAAAAATTATTTTATTAACGATTGAAAATTTGAACAAGATATATAGGGAGAGTGTGAGCTAATAGAAGGAATTGAATAACAGTTCATGCTTATGCTACCGAGAAAAATAAATAACTGAGTTGTCCCTTTACAGTTTGGGAATGATGTGAGTGAGAAGTCTGATTGTGCTCTCTGACGCTCTACGATCATAGATGACCGGGACCTACTGTTTAAAGTGAATTCCGACAAACATCCATGACACCGCCAGGACTCAAACCCGAAACTTGGGTACCGAGCGCTAGCCACTCCGGGCTAATGCACTATGGGCTAATTAGACCGGGATCTATAGTTTAACGTGGATTCCGAACATCCATGCCTCCGCCAAGATTCGAAACTGAAACTGTGGTACCAAAGGCCAGAGCGCTAGCCAATTGGCTATCGGGCAAGATTGTGGAGAAGTCAGACGACTGCTGACTGAAACTTCAATCTTAATGGAGCATATATTTTGAAAAAAATATATATATATATCGATATATATATATTGTCTTTGTGAAATAGAAAATGAAGATCATTTGAAAATGTAATATATCATGAAATATCTATATAAATGTCCAAAATTTCTATTTTCTTGCATCTAAAAGTCAATTAAATTATTAGAACTATAAAGAAGTTATTAGTTATTAAAAATCCTGGTGTGACTTTTGGTTCAGCCTGTACTTTTAACATGGATATGACATGTTTTTACATGCGGATCTACCAACCATAACGAAGGCCGCCCCCACAATCGAATCAATCACGCACCATTCATGTTGGGAAATGGCCAACTCGGTATGTAAATGATCTTCTTGGAGGTCGTCAACTATGTCAACCGCCAGTTCCGAAAATTCCAACTTCCTCTCCTCTACCTTTGATGCGGCGGCCTGTTTTACGAGAGCTAACAACGTGGCTATTAAATTCCTGGGACGCATTACGCCGTCGTTTTTTCTCCGGGAGCTTTTATTGAGGGGGAGGGGTGTTATTGGAATGTCTTTTGCGGCCGCTCAATGAGCTCTCCGGAATGCGGGGCCTCATCATAAAAATAGATGATGCTCTCATCATCCCTCGCGTTTCCGTCATTTTTTGGGCTTTCATCCGCCGTTTCCGACGCTGAATTCTTTCCTATTTACGAGGGAGCACTTTTTTTTTTTTTTTCTCCTTTCTCTCTCTCCTCTTCCTTCTCTTTATCAATCTTTTCATGCAAAGGATCTTTTTTTTTTCTTCTTTTTCGCCAAGCGATGGGGTTCGTTTCAAAGTGGCCTTGCCAGAAATACTGATGGAATCGATGTCATGAGTCGTTGGTTGTTAATACGGTGAGCTAAACAATCGAAATGTCTTATTAATTGGACAATGTGAGTCAAGGGAATCTTTATTAAATTAGAATCAACCAGGGAAAGATCCAAGCCTGATTCATTGCAGGTAGAAATCCCTCAACAACAATATTTCAATTCAACCATAGTCATATTTTATTCAATTATGGTGTAAACTTTCTATTTTCTACTTAGGAAGTTATACTGATTTATTGGTCTTATTACTTCATTGTTTGTGCACGTTAGCAGATTCGAGCTAGTGCCCCGAAAAACGAGAAGATTCTATAGCCCTGTCCAAATTTCTTTTTCGCCAAGCGATTTGGTTCATTTCAAAGTGGCCTTGCCAGAAATATGGAATCGAGTGATATTGATGTTATGCATTCGTTGGTTGTTAATACAGTGAGGTAAACAATCGAAATGTCTTATTGATTGGGCAAAGTGAGTCAAATGATCTTTATTAAATTAGAGACAAACAGGGAGGAGGAACGGGGGAAGGTCCAAACCTGATTCACTACAGGTGGAAATCCCTCAACACCAATGTTTTTACTCAACCATAGTCATATTTTATTCAGTACACATTCTTATGTAAACTTCTTATTATCTACTTAGGAAGTTAAAGATACTGATTTATTGGTCTTCCATAATCGTGCTTCAATGTTTATTGCACGTTAGCTATTTTTAGCAGATTCGCTCTAGTGACGTGTAGTATTGTCACTGTTTTGAAAAATGAAAAGATTCTGTAATCTGTCACGTCCAAATCTGTGAAACGCGAGCATTGTCCGAGAAAGCTCTCCAGGCCAATTTATTTCAGTATAGATGGAAAACGCTGTACATACGAGTAGGTTTACCAAGTTTCAAAAGAAGAAAAATCTCCATTCCTGATACAGTCGATTTTTAGTCGTGCATTACAGAATTTGCGACCTCCCAAATTTGACTTAAGGTTCTTTTCTTTTCTCCACACCTCACACCCGTACCTTGGTCCTATGTAGCGTCGTATAGCTAATTGGCACTGATACTGGCGTATAGCAACTGGTACGCCGTTACATAGCCGTACCTGGGCAATGCAGCGGCGTACCAGCTAAAAATATGATATTGAAATATCAGTAGGCCTTATGTATACCACAAACAGCCCACCAACAAGTGTTGAGGTGACAACAGTGCTTTCCAAGAGGAATTTTAGAAGTAAATACCCCGCATTATGTCGTATGGAAGAAAACCCGGAATACTTCCATCAGGCAGCCTGTCTGTCAATGCGAGATGCTTTACATGCCACAATCATCATCGAACTCTCGTTTCTGAAAACAGTGACCACAACAATGCTGCCAGTAGATAACTGAGGGTTCACTAGTAATAAGAGATAATGGAAGGGATGGTTTTTTGATGTCACACTGAAATGCTTGGAAGGAGAGGTTGGTGAGAGCCATGATTGTGGCTCAAGCATCCAAATTTGGTCACGGCTTATAGCGTTTATGTCTCCGTTGAAAATCAGTCTACTCTGGGTTTATACTTTTGCAAATTCTTTTTCCTACTTCTTTTTTATTGCAAATTCTTTTCCTACTTCTTTTTCATTAATGATTATGAATTTGTTTCATGTTGCTGCCGATCATGTGAGATTAGGGCGACCTGATGGCCAATTGGCTAGCTTTTTGGCTTTTGGTGTCACAGACTGCAGGTTCGAATCCTGACAATGGCATGGATGTTTGTGGGGGTTCATAATCCACGTAAAACGCAGTCTAATTAGTCTAATTAAACGTGTAGATGAACAAACAAAACCATGTGAGATTAGGATATTTTTTTTTATACTCGAGGTTTTACCAGACAGTATTATGTCATGCAGTCGTTAAATTTTCGCCCAATTTTCAACTTACAGGTCCATGTTTGGCTCGGTCAGTCTATACTCTTGTAAATTAAGTTCTTTTAGTGCGTAACTCTACCGGCGTTTTATTACCTTAATAAGCATTATTCGTTTTTAAATACAAAAAACTCAAACTAATGTAATTCTTTTTTTTTTTTAAGTTTATTTTATATCTATTTATGATTTTGAATGCCTACAGAATTTGGTCCTGACTTTTAATTATTGAATAATTTGGAAAAAAAAATCTTTCTAATTATCGTACATTCTAGTCCTTTTCAAAACGTCACCAAAGGTTACTCTGTTGAGGAGTGACTAGAGATTTAGAGAAAATTCATCGGCACAACAACCCCATGGTGGGCCAAGGCTGTCTGTCCTATTGGCACATTTCGAGACGTAGGAGATGTTTTCTTATTACTGAGTAGGATTGTCAGCCTTACGCCGGGACCTACTATTTAAAGTGGATTCCGAGCCACTACAAACATCCATGGCCCAGCCGGAACTCGAACCCGAAACCTGTGGCACCGAGCTCCATTACGTTAGTCATTCGGCCATTAGGTCTCAAGTTTTTATAACCAGGAATATTTAATTTAGACAAATCACTTGTATTTTATCAAAACTCTTGAAGTATGAAGCTTTCCTTAATGATAGTTTCATATTTATTTTAATACATTTTTCTTTGCTTAATTTAAAATAGAAGAGCAAAAAGATCGATCACCTCAGCAAGTGTTGAAGCTGTTTGTCTACCATTTTGCCATCCTTACATCGATATAAGGTTTGATGTTTCCTATTCAATGACCTTTTGGGCTCTGAATAGGAGATTCGGGTTCGAAACCTGTAAACGAACCCTTATTGAAAACCGGGGAAATAATACAACAATGTCCTTTCGATGTAGAGAAATACCCTCCAAATGCTATCCCCGTGAGTGTTTGTTTAAATTGTCTTAAGAAAATGTAAGTACAGTGTAATCCCAACCCCTGTGTAACCTGAATAGCGTTGAAATCTGCTAACATATCGCTCTAGTAGGAGAATGTCTTAGGTAAAAATGTTCAGCATTCGAAAATAACGCCGTGTTTTCTTTCTGTCATACTCCTTTTTTATGTTTTTCTTCAGAATATTAGAAGATCTGTTTTTATTTATTATTCTAAATTTAAAAAAAAAATTGATAGATTGATATGACAAATACACAGAATAATGATACAAATAATGTTATAATCATGTTAACATTTATGTTAACATAATAATAACGACTTATGTTAACATTTTTGTTAACACCGATTACGTTAATGTTTAACTTTACTTTCTACAAAGAGGAAAAAAAAATGTAAACGCACGTTTCTGATTTAAAAAATTAGATGGGTGTTGCTATTCGAAAATATTTCTCAAATAAGTAAGAACAGATGATAGATATTTAAAATAATGAAGCAAATTATATATTTGTAATATGAAAAAAAGGGGTCTGATGGCCGAGTGACTAGCGCTTTGGGCCATAACTTTAGGGTTCGAGTCCATGCGGGGCCGTAGATATTTGTAGTGATTCAGAATCCACTTTAAATCGTAAGTCCTGGTATAATATGACTGTAGGCTTATGGTGACAACATTACTCCGTAAAAAGAAACCCTCTCATGCCTTCGCAATCTGCCAGTAGGCAGACTGCCTTGGCCCACCATGAGGCTGTTGCGCCAAAGAAGAATATGAAAAATAAATTGTTGTTAAAATACGCCATCTTTTTCGTTTGAAATGAAGTGAAGAAAATAGATATGAAATGTTTACGTACTCTTATGAAGCCAATGGCCATACCATGCTGAATAAGGGGCGAACTTGATCCACCTCCCCGTGGTGCCCTCTGTAACGCCACTTAAGACGACTGAGGATCCCATATCTCCGCGGGTTCGAACACGTTCTATAGCGTGAACGTTGATGCCTTGGGGTAAACAAGCCCAGTCGAGGGCAGCCAAAGGCGGTGGGTGTTGTATTTATTACATATCACCCTATCCGTGGAGCCGAATAAGGCGGAATCCAGGTAGCACTAGTAGGTTCTGGTCATGCAGTCTCCGTAAGCCTTTCGGGCAGGTCGGTAAAAACTTTTATTGAATACCATGCTGAATATACCGGTACTCGTTAGATCACCGAAGTCAAGCATCATTGGGCGCTATCAGTGCTTGGGTGGGGTGACCACCTGGGAACACCGCATGCCGTTGGCATTCACAAATGTGGGACCTGAATGGCCAGTGTCCAGCGCTCTGGCTCTCGGAGGCCACAGGTTTCGAGTTCGAATCCCGGCGGTGCCGGATGTTTGTAGTGGTTCGGAATCCCTTTAAGCAGGCGGAGTTGCTGGTCTCCTATGACTGTAAGAGCGTCACAGGCCAAGTGTGACTTCTACCGCTCTGGGGTGCTCCCATCTACCACCAGAAGGCTGCTTCCTTCCCGCTTCCAATCATGGACATGTGGGCTCGTGGGCTTGGCCAGCCAAGTAAAAGGATAAGAAGCAACAAACAACAGCTCTTATGAAGGTAAGTGAATTTGTGTTACAATTTTCTTTTGTGTTAATATTGATATATTTGTGATAATCTCTTAATGAGCAATTTTTCTTTACAAATATAATGCGTGAAAAAAGAGTAAAAACTCCTGATTTATAGGAAGCGTATGATTATGTAGAATCATTCTTGCGAGAGATGCAAATCTAGATGAAAAATAGGCAGATAACATCATGTTGTACAAAAACATCATTGAGGAAATACTTTTATATCATTACCGTAAAATCCCAAATGTTATATAATTCAATGTAACAAGTTTAGGCTATTTTGTAGAATTTCTTAAAAGTTAATAAATCGACGGAAAATTTATAGTTTCATACCATTTATTATTATTATTTTTTTTACTTTATTTCAAACGAAGAGGGGGAGAGGGGGAATAAAATATAAACAATTTCAATACCGCGACTTAAGTTTAGTTTCAAAATAAGTTAAGATTTTTTTCTCTACAGTTATAGAAAAAGAATTTCATATTAATGTTGTATGAGTCAATTCAGGAATTGACATATGAAAAAAAAAAAAAAAATGTCCGAGAAAATAGAAAAATAATCGGTATCTAAGTTGAAAGCATTGTACCTATATTACAGAATTCTATTTTGCAGGCAAGAACAACGTATTATCTTATGTTATAACAATATAATTTATCTTTAAAATAATAATAATTAATAATTAATAAAAAATTCTAATTTTGCATTTCCTTTTATAAGTTTCGTTTTTATTTTCTGTCGATATATCATGTCAACAACTATTAAGCAGATATAGCTTGTGAATTAAGTTAAGTTGAATATTTAGCATATTGCTAAAAATATATAAATAATGATAATAATAATTAATAAAAAATTAATAATTAATAAAATAATAATAATAATAATTAATAATAAAAATAATTAATAATTAATAAAAAATTCTAATTTACATTTCCTTTTATAAGTTTCGTTTTTTATTTTCTGTCGATATATCATGTCAACAACTATTAAGCAGATACAGCTTGTGAATTAAGTTAAGTTGAATATTTAGCATATTTTTCTAATCAAAAGTAGAAATAAAAGTGTAACTGATGCCATTTCTCTTGATAGTTTGATATTGTGTCAATATGTATGTATAAATATTTTTTGTGTTAAGGTAAAAATTTAATTAATTAAAATTAAACACCACATAAGGATATCACTTTCAATCGTAGCTGCGGCAAAAGACCTATTTCTTCTGGAAGCTTTACATCCCTTTGATTTTTGATTTGGTTTGTCGCTCTACGGTCATTTTTGCATTTTTGAGCTAATTTAGACCGGGACCTACAGTTTAACGTAGGGACATCCCTTTGAGTAGATTGGATTCGCATCCGGTAAGGGCTAGTGACCATCATATACACCCCTCCAACGGAGACACATAAAATATACCACCACAACACATGAATTATATAACAATTACAAACAATTTTACCTTGATAAAAAAATATCTATAAATACATATTGATACGACAATATAACAAATTTCTCCGGCCTGCAATGCATCGGAATTAGTTATATATGGTTAATGGACAAATACTTGATTATTTCTTTAATAAATTTCAAAACAAGATAAAAGTTATTGTCAATAGATCATTAGAATATATATATATGCGTTAAATTTTTTTGATGGCATTTGTGCATATATTTCTGAATAAAAATGCATTTATTTATGTTTACAACTAAAACAAAGAGGAATAATATGCAGGACATCTAAAGCAATGCTCAAGTCTGATATTTTTTGAAAATATGTTGAATAGCTTATACTATTGATTTATTTACTTTTACGATATCTTATATTTCTTTGATTAAAAATTAGCGTCATAATAATTGCACATTGTGTTTGTTTGGCCCCTTTAATTAATTTTGCTGTTTTTCTAATGAAATTAAGTTTGATATTGCTAAGAAATTCTTACATTGCTTTCATGTATTTGGTTATATTTATTTTATGTAATGTTCTTAGTTTTCTTTTGTTGTTTACAATTCAATTTTTCTCTCCCAAGGTTGATCAACATTTGAATTGATCAACCTTGTTAAATCTTTTATCGCTAAATATATCAATTAAACTTGCACTAAAACAGCTTTTATTTTTGAATCTTAACTGTAAGTTTCACTTCTTTTAAACATATCTAGTGATATCAGTAATATTTATTTATTTTCAACACATTTGAATTTATTTATTTTGAATACACAATATACTTTTACTTTACATAGCTAACATTACCCAAATAAAAGTTTTTCTATTCGCTATTATCCGCAATAAGGAATTGGAAAGTAAAAATAATGTATATTGGTAAATAAATATTTAAAAAATACTAAGAATAAAATGTACTTTGCGAATAGACAAGGGTCTCGATGTTTCTCCATTGGGCATATAAATTATTTATTGAATCGATTTTCATGAAATTTTTATCATAAAACTATATAGCTTTCAGCTGAATTTTTATATCATCACGTTATTTTTAACTCGTTAAAAAAAAATTCTCGCATTTTAAAATAGATGAATTTTATTGTATTGTTCAGTATTTTATAGAAAGTAATTCAATGATGCATTGAAAATTTTCCTTATGTAAAAGAGTTTATCTTAATATAAATTTTATGTGAATGTAATTACGGATTACAATTCTTATTATCGTTTCATATATAAAACCTGCACGTATCAACTTTATATTTAATTATTACTCATAGTAGTATCATAGCATTTATATATGTATCATGCTGCCATCTATTGGTTATTTCTAAAACTAATAAGAAAAATTCTTAGATTTAGAGTGTTTTGCTGTCATCTGTTGATGAATAATGGCAATTGTTTTTAAATGCATTTATTTTTAAAAAAAAAAAAAAAGTATTTAAAATAAATGCAATAAAACATGAAATAAATTGTGCACACAATAACTTTGAGTGATAATCTATAACCAATAATTGTTAGAAAATACATAATTATAAAATGAATCTTTCTATATGAATGAAATATTATTCAATCTGATATGCATAAATTTATATTAAAAAACAGAATATTGTCTGTCGTATCTATATCTTCAAAATATCTTCAAGTATAAAATAAAAAGTAAAAAAAATTCCTACTGTATAAAATTAAATATGTACGAAGAAAAAAATTCTAAAATGTATGAAATTGGAAAAAAAAAAAATACTTATATAAGTTGATTTAAAATTTAAAAAAATTGCATTGAACAATAAAATAAAATCTTAATTTATCAAGGAATATGTAAAAAAAAATAAAATTAAAAAAAAAAATGTTTTAAAAATTTTTCTAAAATCGAAAAAAGTTGTAAATTTGTTAATTTGAGTTTGCGATTTTTTATCAACGCAACCAATGGTAAAGCGCCATCTACATTCAAAAATAAAAACTAATTTACGGTACAAAAAAAAATCTGAAATCATGCCATAGATTTTGTTGCAAACTGCATTCTCGTATTGTACTTATATATTTCGTTCGTTTTTTTTTATATAAATTTTTGAAAAGTCTACTAATTCTAGGTTTATTTTATTTATTTAATTTTTTTTTCACAATGCCACATTTACTTCAAGATCCTATTACTAGGTTTATAATGTAAGGAAATTGTAGCAAAGTTGATGGGCCACACGCTAGACAATTGCATTTTTGTTATAGTAAATAACTGTGAACGCATATTTCTTCATAGAAAAATTGGAGAAATAAATATCTACAGTTAGTTTATCAATAAGGTTCAAAAAGTTAAAATTTAATTCAAAATAATTAAAATTGTAAAATTAATTGAAAGAGGAAAAGAGCTAGTTATTTTTTTGCAGATAAAATGACAGTTATAGAAAAATAAATAAATAAAATAATATAAAAAACAAGTAGTATAAGCTTTTTTTTTTTTTTTAAAGTCAATTCCTACTTTTTTTTTTTTACTATATCGCAGAAAATCCTTTATAAATAATTTTCATTCATTTTTTTAATGTTTATCTGGCGCCATCTATTGGTAGATACATGAAACTTAAACCAAAAAAAACTAAAAATTCATTAATTTAATTTAATTATTGAATTAATATTTGAAAAATCTGTATTAACATCAAGTGTCATCCACTGCAAGTTAAAAAAAAATGTATTTGATCTTGAGTGGAGGAATAAAAAATTATTTTATTAACGATTGCAAATTTGAACAAGATATATATAGGGAGAGTGTGAGCTAATTGAAGGTTTTGAATAAAATCAGAATTTCAAACATAAAATTTTCAATTGTACTGAAGCTACTTAGAATATTGAACTGAATTTTCAATTTTACTAAGTTTATTGAAACAAAGATTTGAAATGCTAGATATTTATAATTTTTTACTAGTTATAATCTTTAAAACTTAAATGTATTGGTTAAAATTCTGTAGGCATTTCTCGCTTTAGTTTTTTTTAGTAATTAAACTAGGTAAAGAATTGAAGTTTTATATAAAGTAAATATGATCCGACATAGCAGAGATATACAGAAATCAAAAATGTTTAATTTTGATATATATCTCTGAAAAGAGTAAACGAAACAAGAGAAAATCTCAACCACGAAAGCAAATATCTGATAAAGATTAAAAATTATCACTTGACAGTAAAATTTGTATTTATAAACAAAATGAAATTTATAATGTAAATAATGACCGCTGTCTTATATTATATTATATTTGAACGGCAAAAGAAAATATATCGAAATAAAAGATCTAATAGTCAATTATTTTGCCACAAGATGGCAGCAGCTGTAAACAAAAAATTAAGGTTTTAATTTACTGCAATACACATTTTTTTTTCATAATTTTTGGACTACACATTAGAGCAAAATAATGATAATATTAAATAAATAAAATAATAATAATACTTAAATAAATAAATGTATTCTAAGTATTAAAATTTAAGTTTTAAGAAATACAAATAAATAAATTTACTTTATATATATAAAAAAGGGATACAAAATTAGAATATGCCTAAATCAATTACACTTCAAGGAAGTATAACTGAATTTCTTTCACAAAATACGTTTAATTTGCCAGAAAGGAATTAATTAGCCCTTTTAATATGCTTTTATTAGTTTCACCTTGGGCTCGATTTTGCCCTACTTTAAGCAATCAGATTTAATTTAAATGTTGTAGACTTATCAAGGACCGACGACAATAAAATATTTTGATAAGTTTATTATCTCATCATGATTAGGATCGTCAGGATTAGCCTAAGACGTTCTAACATACGTGGGAAAATGGCACAATGGATAACTCGCCTGACTACGAATCAAGAGATTCCCTATTCGAATCCTGGCTGGCTCGACATATGCGCATTTAGCCTTTGTTTTACTGAAACAATTAAGTTATTGTAAGAACTATAGTTCCAGTCCTCCGTACCGGGACCTCATTTAAATATTCTAGTTTAAAAACACGCTTTTAGAGTTAATCAAATTAAAAAGTAAAAAATAAATTATAGTTTAAAAAAACTAAAAACACGCTTTTAGAGTTAAAAAATAATTGTTAACATAAGAATAAAATTATTGACAAGAAAATTAATGTCACTGTTCTAAAGCGTGGGGAGCTTTGTATGACATTTTTAAAACTAACTCTGCATTTCGGAATGAAACTAGTGAAAAATTATAACTATAGATATCGGGCACCCCTTCGCTTTTAGAACAGTGACATTCATTTTCTGGTCAGTAATGTTATTCTCATGTTAACAATTATTTTTTAACTCTAAAAGTGTGTTTTTTAGTTTTTAAACTATAATTTATTTCATGTACTTGCCAACTGGTGCCAATTTTACACACAGCGCAATTTGTTGTCTAGTGGTAAGATTCGCAGTTAAGGTACTTGAGGGCTCGGGATTGAACGTGTTATTGACATTCGTTGCAGTGACTGCTTTCAGAATTGAGGAGAATCTCTGGTTATTGTGAAAGCGTTTTTGTACGTCCCTCAAGCCGGATGGGATTTTTTCCAGGTTTGCTCTCATATTATAAACAAAAATAGGGCATTCTGGGCTCCTGGATTCACTGTCTGCCTCTGGGCTGCTCGAGATAATATAAACAAGTAATATTAAAAAAAAAAATTTTTAAAGTCAATTCCTACTTTTTTTTTTCACTATAATGCAGAAATTCCTTTATAAACAATTTTCATTCACTTTTTAAAGTTTATCTGGCGCTATCTATTGGTAGATACATGCAGCTTAAATCTAAAAAAATTTTTAATTAATTACTGAATTAATATTTGAAAAAAAACTGTATTAACATCAAGTGTCATCCACTACAAGTTAAAAAATTTATTTGAACTGGAGCGGATGAATAAAAAGTATTTTATTAACAATTGAAAATTTGAACAAGATATATATAGGGAGAGTGTGAGCTAATAGAAGGACTTGAAAAAATGTCCGTTTCATGGCTCAGAGGTAACGCGCGTCGCTGGTGAGCATTGGGGCTGAGGTTCAGTCAGCCGGCATCTTTGTTGTAGACATTGTTTCAAAAACAAAGACTCGATGGAATTTGTGATGTTCAACATTTTCCTCGTTAATCGGATTACCTGGTGGGAGTTTTCCGCATTTTCTCCCATACGATACAAAAATGCGGGTAGTTTCCTCTAAAAGACCTTCCGGAAAGCACTGTTCTCCTTCAGCGTCACGGAGCCAAGTCAGACTTCTACGTAAGGTGTTCTATCACAACAGAAGCTGCATACCCTTTCCTTCCTTCCATGAGAACACACGGGTCCATGGAACTTAGTCTAGACAGGGGTCTCCAAACTTTCCAGCCTTAGGGCCGTACTGTTTACTCAGTAAGTACCAAGGGCCAAAACCGTTTTAAATTTTTGCCATTATCTATAATTTCTAGACTAGTTGGCAAGTACACGCTCTGAGCGAGCATACGCTTGCTAAATTCGCTTCATTCTCCAAAATGAAGTACACAAAGATTGTTTACAGATCTAAGTTAACCGATGAGCATCTTAAATCTCTTTTAATAATTGGTACAAGTAAAATTGATCCACTATTATCAGTGAAAAATCACAATTACATAAATCTCATTGGTATTTTTTTCCAAGTGGATACCCGCGGTTTCATTCGTGTTAATTTAGCTTTTCCGTTCCTGAGGGATTTTCAGGATAAAAATCATATGTTTGAATCAGGATATATACATTTAAAACATCGATATGCGGCACTCTTTACCCCAATATAACTACGGAGGGTAACCGCGGGATGTTCACTAATTTATAATGTTGGTGGGATTCATTTCAATTATTTGTTAGTTGATATGCTTAAGTTAAATTTTCTGCATATTATGCTTTTGTCATTAAGCTTTACCTAGCAAGTCAATAAAACCGAGTTGTTATCATTCTGTGTTTTTTACCCAACAATAAGCCATTCGCTGTCGCGGGCCGGATTTGGCCCGCGGGCCGTAGTTTGGTGACCCCTGGTCTAGATGTTGCTACCGACCAAGCAGGATAAGAAATTTGGATAGATTTCATTTACTTTGCATAATGAATTTATTAAACTTTACGAAAACATTTTTCTCAAAAGTTTGTTGATTATTAGCGAAATTAGGATTTTTTTATATAAATTATAAAGTCTATTAAAAATCTATATTTAAAAGGAAGTAAATAAAAAAAAATATCTATCAAATTAATTCATTTAAATGAGCAGATTATGATTAACTTTAATCTGACATTAATTTGAATCCTCCATGTTATCTGATAATTATAAACTTTTAAGTACATTAATCAACTTGATTTTATTTATTTTAGTTGTATATTCTATCTAAAAGTAAACATGTCCAATTATAAATTTCAAACTTTTTTTTTAGATTAATGATGAAGAGGCTTTGAAATAACTTATTTTATAAAGCAAATTCAGCTGTGTCATGTTTGTTGTATTAAAAAATGAGTAAAACGATAATGAAGAAGAAAATTTTATTACAGGAATAAGATAATTACAGAATGTTCTACAAAAAATATGTACATACAATTTTAACTTATCTGAGAGTTATAGAGCCTTAATACTTTCTATAAAATCTCTAAAATGTGTAGATAAAAAAATTAAATAAAAGTTTTAAAATACACAAGATACATTTCTTAACATTTTTTGTTTATTGAAATAAAATTATTTTGTCGATTTATTGAGATGAAAATGTTTTTAAATTTACTTTCCATTTGTATTAGTACGAATTAAAAACGAGAAAAAGTATATGGTGAGGTAAACAAAAACGTTAACAATTTACTTAGATCATATAATCCTTTTTTGTCTTAATAATTTAAATTTTGAATGGAAATTTCAGAATTATCAATTGAAAACAAATTTCTATTTAAAAAATAATTTAATAATAATAAATACTTTTTTTAAAGTATCAAATTTTTGCAGTGATTTTTTAAAATAAATTTATATATTTCTGTTTTTTAATTTTTTACCCCGTCAACTTAAAAGAAAATAATTATGTTCACAATACAGTAAACTTTTATTATTATTATCTTAATGTTAATTAATTAATTTAAATTACTTAATTGAATTACTCAATTCAGTTAATTAATTCAGTTAATCAATTCTGTTAATTACTTAATTCAATTAATAAATTCTGTTAATCTATTCTGTTAATTACTTAATTGAATTACTTTAAATTCTTAAATCTTTATTAGACAAATATATTTTTATAATTAAAATGTTTTAAATGTAATTTCAATAAAATAATTTATATTTCGACGTTTGCTCTTTTTAAACATTTTTTAAAGTAATTTTAGAAAAAAATAATTATTAATTTGTAACAGAATTTAAATTTTCAAAAGTGAAAAAAGAACTGTTTGGGGGAAGAGAGCTTTGAATTTTTTTTTATGCATATAAATTAATAAGTTATTTGATTTGTTTTCATTTAACAATTCTGAATTTTCAAAGCAACTTGAAGAATCATGTTCAAGGATTTAAAATAACAATACTGCATATTATCTATGTAGAATATATTAAAAAGATCTAGTTGACATCACTATATCGAGTGATAGTATCATGATCCTTTTAAATGATTGGCTATTATTTTCAATGTATATCCACTTAAATAATCAAAAAATAACTGTAAAATTAATGAAAATTATTCTTAAATCTGTTTTAACCTATTTGAAAACAAAAGTAAAAGATTACCGTATAATAATATTAAGTCACAAGAATGGCGTACACTTCATACAAAAAGAGCACCAAAATAGAAGAAATCCAAGTATTCACTTAACTTACTGATTGCAAATTAATACATTTAATTTTAACTCCCCAGTATTAAAAAAGTAAGCACCTATTCTGCTTCAGAGTTCCCATAGTTATAATTTTTTTCCAAATATAATTCAGTATATATTTCTATCCTTTCATCTGTAATCACTCTAAAACAGTTTTTTTTTTTTACTGAAAATCCACATACATTACACAGTCTGTCACACGCACATTTAACAATTTTACACCAAAATAGGTTTATATACAAAATATCATACATCTTTTTACCCTTTTTTGACCGAATCTTTACTTTCTTTACATTCACACGAAGAATTGTCCAGTTGTGAAGTATATATACAAAAGGCAATTGTACACAATTATAATTGCTTTTTCTATGGGAAATGAAACTTTTCTTTTTCTCTCTTAAATGCCTTGGAAAATGAAACTTGATGAATAGAAGAATACTTTTTTTCTAAAGATTATTCAGTATTCGCTTTTTTGCTATTTGACATAAATTTAAAAAGTAGAAAAACGCAACTGTACAAGCTACACTAGTATTTCAAAGTGCTAAACAATTTTTAATCGTGTAAGAGACTAAAATACAAAATATTATCTTTTCAGTCCACTTTTCAATGATCTATACAGTACAGATGAGTTTTTTATCTAAATTTTCTATATATAGCATGAAAAAGAAATGTACTTTAGAGTTGAACATCCGACCATAATAACTGCAGAGGACATGAGAACAATACTGGTTAAGATAATTGTGAATCTTTTTTATGTTTCCTTTTACCAAAAACCTATTTGACAAACAAAAATGTGATATAAATTAATAGGTTCTTTGTCACAATGCTTTATTTGCTTTTGTAAATATATTTTTGAAGGACTTCACGTTTAGCCACACGTTAATGCTGAAATATTCTTACTCATTTATTTTCAAATTAACTGTTGAAATCCGATTAATCGATTATTCAGTGTTACATAATGTATTCGGTTATATCACATTGGTTGCTAACTTTATTTCAGTAATGAAATTGCATTTTTTGAGTTTTTTTAGGTTTTCAGTATATTTGAAATGTGGCAAACAACGTGACGAAATTTGTTTTTGAAATATTGTTTTATATGGGACAGAAAATTTTGTCTGGATTCTTGTATATTTGTAGGTCTGGTACCATTTAAGATCATTTACAAATAACTAAAAATTGACTATACTCATTTAAATAATGATTAAATAAAGCACAAGCATATTATAGACAAATATTGGAATTTCTGTAGCCGGAATGCATACTATAATTTATATCTTTTGTAAACGCACGGTAGTGTGCAAAAATAAAAGCATGATTTCTTTCTCAAAGAGCGCTATACTATTAATCATAATAGTTTTTTTCAAAAATTACATGAAAACCGAATATCAAAAGCAGGAATAGATGAAGAAACCTGCTTTTGACAGTATTCATTCCTATATAATTTCAAAATGAATGTCTGAATTGAACAAATGAAAAGGTCATATGGTCTGCGACATAATCAAAATGAATGGAATATGACATAACATTAATTGCTTTAATTTATTAGAAAAGAAATAGCAAGCCTGGTACAATTTAGAATAGAATTTCAATATAATCATTAATGATGTAATGATAAGTAATCATTTAAATGATGCCTAAATAAAAAGCAGAATCTTATTATAGACACCTATTGTATTTTCTGTAGCCGGAATGCATAATTTATATCTTTTGTAAAACAAATGGCAGTGTGCAAAAACGAAAAGCACGATTTCTTTCTCTAATAATAATAATCATAAAGTTTGTTTCAAAATTAATAGATGAAAGTAGAAACCTGCTTTTGAAAGAAATTCATTCCTTTATAATTTCAAAATGAATGTCTAACTTGAACAAACGAAAAGGTCATATGGTCTGAGACATAATCAAAATGAATGGAATATGATATAATATTAATTGCTATAATTTACCAGTAAAATAAAATGTTTAACTTTTTAAATCTTATATGCAAAATAAATTTTTAATGCATTTCTTCAATAAAATTAATTTTGCTACACATTTTTATTACATCTGTATTCACCAATCCATCTTTCATTTAATTTAAAGTATAGAAATATTCTATTATTCATTAATGAGATATTAAAATCTTTGAGAAGTTATTATACATTGCTTAGTATAATATTTTGAAACATATTATTAATATATATTTCAAAATTAACTTTTCACTGTTAATTTGTGTAAATATGTCACAATCACTTAGTTCTGAAATAATTTAGATCTACAAGTAATAAGTAAACTTTTAAAAATTGTCTCAATAATATCTGTAATGATTTCATGGATACTTGAAAATGTTGCAGCCAAATTAGCTTCTAAACTTTTTCACTAATGCTTTATAATGAATCCATTTTTTTAGATAACAAAAATATCATTGTGCCATCATTAGGTAACCGATTGCAATTAATATCTCTAAGCTGAATTATGCAATTAGAAGTGAAAATTTCTGAGAGATACCATTAAAATTAACCTAAAATATAACATTTTTAATTTTTAATATCTGATATATAATCTATCAATCTTTGCAAAGTTAAATATTTGTAGCTATAGATACATATGCATTTTAGTTTACAGCCTTTTTAGTTTTCTGATATGAAGTATTGATAAAATTGTAAATTTTCATCACACAGATTCTGCGCGCTCTTCACCGCAATTTAGATCGAATTTACATATTTAAAATAATTTCTAGTATACAGTAATATTTGGAAATATTTGTATACTAGAAATATTAAGTAATAATGTATTTATTGGAATTGACTTACACTAGCCTGTTATAAGTTCAGAAGCATCTGAATCTGTTTATAGTCTAATCATATTTTTTACTTCGAATATTAAAAATCATTCGATATTCTTTTGGCTGTCTCTTTTCGAAGAGACTACTTTTCGAATAAGAACTAGTGGCCAATCACAATTTTTCATTTCATTTCACGAGGAAGAATTGAAGAATACTTCTTTTGTCAGAAATATGCATACTATTTTACTTATGAGAAGGGTTTATCGTAGCCCGAATAGAGCAACCCTACCCTGGTTGAAACTTCATTTCTTGAAAACAGAAATGTTATAAAATTAAAAGCATCATGTTGTCGCTGTTGGATGATCAAAGCATAGCATGAGCAGCGTTTGTTTTCGCCTTATTAATCAATATCATTTCTGTAATGAGGATTTGGAAAAAGATTTACAATAAATGACATAGAGTTGATGCACTAAAACTAATAAAAGCTGATTGCGGAAACACAGGATCACACTTGTACCCATCACCTTTAATAAACGGGGCACTCTAAACTGACTTAGATGTGTTTAAAATGAACAAGAAGGCTTTCCTTTTTTATTAACTGGTCCCTTTTCGCAGTTACATTTTGGTCTGTTAGAAATTCATCAGCTTTTCACCACTTACCTTGAACGTTCTAATAAGATTTGCTTTTCAACTGTATTTACAATTTTTATGTTCTTGGAGTCTGATTAAACCAACATAAGAACTGCTTTTCAACAACAACAACAGCCAAAAGATATTAAAGGTATTTTAAATTTTTGATGAAGATCTTTAATAATTTAATTAAATGGTTTTTAAGTTTGAAGCATTATTTTAATGTTTTAGATTAGACAGCAGTTTGAGCAACTCGATTGCCTTAATTTTGAACTAAATGAACCAAACATTCTCTGCTAACTAAATTGGACATAATTTGTGCGTTAAACTAATGGCGCTGCATTATCACTAATTGCCCACTATCACTGCTCATAACGAACAAGCATGATCATGTGCAACCACATTCAAATATGAATTAGGACCACGATCGTTTTTCTTTTGGGAGTTTACCGACGTTGGTCTTTTTGGTCCATTTTAGAGAAGGAGTTTCTATGTGAATGCACCCAAAAAATTTATTTGTAGTTCAATTCTGCAAAAAGTTTCCCTCTATGAAATAGCAGCAATACGTAACT
>BPLR01007617.1:0-11917 GCA_021605095.1 Caerostris extrusa
ACAGGCTTCATAGTCTTTCGTATCACAGCTTAAGGTTTGAATGGCGTTGCCATGGATGTTTGTTAATGGTTCGGAATCACGTTGAGCTCTATGGGAGTTTCTGTCTGTAGGCTGTCGTGTGCACAAGTTGATCCTAGAGCTACAAAAAACCAAATCTGCGATAATACCTGCAAGATGGAAACCTTATCCAATGGGGGAATGCATCTGATTGGAATTGACTGTGGCAAGATCATACTTGGGAATTCGATATTGAAATTACAATATAAATGGATGCTAGATTTGTATGCATATGTCAGTTGTTGTGTTAAAATAAAACAAGTAATATAAAAAAAAAATTTTAAGTCAATTCGACTTTTTTCATCTATTGCGAAAGGGCGCACTGAAAATAATTTTCATTCATCTTTTAAGTTTATCTGGAGCCCTCTGTTGGTAGATACATGCAACTTAAATCTAAAAAGAAAAATTAAAGTTAAAAAAGAATTTAATTACTGAATTAATATTTGAAAAAAACTGTATTCACATCAATGTCATCCACTACAAGTTCAAAAAAAATGTATTTAAACTTGGTGGATGAATAAAAACGTATTTTGTGAACGATTGATAATGTGAACAAGATATATAGGGAGAGAGTGAGCTAATAGAAGGAATTGAAAAATGAAAAGCAAATTGGAAGAATAATTCATCAAAGTGTTATCAGAATGGCCGAAATGGCCGGCCGGTCACTATCTGGCCCCGATCTTTCAATGATTCTTCTTCCCTAAATCTGACATTTGGTGGTAGGTACTTCGACGGCATCATTTCGGTGAGTGAGCTCTCTGGTGCTGGTACCACAGATTTCAATTCAAATCCAGGCTGGGCCAATAATGTTTGTAGTGGGTCGGAATCCACTTTAAGTAGTAGGTCCCGGTCTCATATGACTGTAGAGAGTCACAGAGCCCAATCAGACTTCTCACTCACATCATTCCCAAACTGTAAAAGTGGCAACTCAGCTCTAGGCCCAGTGATGTGGTGTGGTGTAGTAGTAAGGGCATATTTGTTAATAAAACACCTCTATACAACATATGGACAGCAAACAGAATACTTTATGAGGACTATTTATAAGCTGATATGGATGCATATCGACGCCTTTTACTGGTTTATCGCAAGAATCAGACACACAGATGCATACTTGAATATTAAAAAGACCAGGTCACCTTTGCTTTTTCCATTTTTTTCTGATTTCGATTTAGAATGCGATGTACTACGAATATCGTTTTTCTTTCTATCGGTGGTTCAGTTTTTCTTGTTAGCCGCAGCTTTCTGATGGTTCGAAATGGTTCGTATTGACCATTCCATTCAAACATTTATGGAATCTTCATTTATTTACAAGCAATATTTACAAAAGATATACAGGGTTGATGGTAACAGTTCAAAGGCAAAAAGCTAAACTGGAAGAAAAATGTTCTTTTTAGAATAAAAGCAACTCGTTTCCACAGCAACAGCTGCTCTCCACGGCAACAGCCCGTCTCCACAGCAACCAACAGCCCGTTTCCACGGCACGAGCGCAATTTTGAATCGGTTCCAAACGATTTCTGTAAAACTACCGTGATGCTGCGGGGCACAAATTAAAGCATAAGAATTCCAACATACGACTACCGCGTCTTTCAAAAAAAAAGAAAAAAGAAAAAGCTGATTACCTACGAACCACCTTCGGTCACACTTCGACCTCTAATTCATGTATTTGTTTTGTGAAAGTAATAAGCACTTAGGAATATTAAATTATTAAGAAATTTTAAAAAAATTAAAAATTTTAAAAATTTATTTAATTTATATAACAGTAGTTTTTAATTATTAAAAAGTATTGCGAAAAATTAAGAAAATGATGAGCATTTTATTTGCAGAGAAAATCATAAAGTTGATGAACTGCGGACAGTATAAGTACAGTTGAAGTACTGGTTCTTCAAAAGAATGCCTAAAGGAATAAGAATTAATTAATAATATTAAAAACACATGTGATTCATTATTTTTTTCGGGAGGAAATCATCATGAGGAACAGCATTACAGATTCGATTTTCAATGTTCGGAAAAAGATTGTAAAATGTAGCTGAGATTTTAAAAAAAATAAAATTACGAAAATATAGCAGGGCAAGTGTATGCCAGATGTCAAAAAATACTATAATTCGCTAGACTTTGAAAGACATAAAGCAGATTTGTATATATGAAATATCTAATATTAATATGTTATGCCACGTAACTCATCACATTTTACCATGTTCGGGTATAAGTAAGAAAAAATTCTTAGTTTGGTTTCGTTTGCCGCTCTACGGCTACTTCTGCGCACGAGGGCTTAACAGACCGGGACCTACAGTTTAAAGTGGATTACGAACCACTACAAACATCCATGGCTCCGCCGGGACTCGAACCCGAAACTTGTGGTATCGAGCGCCAGAGCGCTTGCCACTCGGCCCTTCAGGTCCGAAAATATTTTTAGAGAAGCTTGTTAAAGAAAAAAATCTGAATGAAATGATGTCAAAGACTGGACACGACTTGTCTTTTGTAATTTTAAAATAGGCAATTCGTTAATTTTCTTTATGCTGTAAAATTTGCCAATGCATAAATAACATTTACAATTTTTGATAGCGCCCGGGCATGTTGTTAATAAATTTTTTGACAGAGTAAATTGGAAACCAATCAAACACTATTTCGTAAGGAATCGATCTATAGTTGGAGTTTCAAATAAAAGCATCTTCAAAAACATCTAACAAGCAGCAATTCTTTTTCTTCAAATGTCATTCTTTTATACTAGCGGCCTGGTGGCCAAGAGGCTAGAGCTCTGGCTTTGGTATCACAGGCTTCAGGTTCGAATCCTGACAGTAGAATGGATGTTTTTCAGTGGTTCGGAATCCACTTTAAATTGTAGGTCCTGATCTGATTTAGCCCTCGTGTGCACGATATGACCGTGGAGCGACAAATCAAACCATTCTGTCATGCTGGAAAGGTAGTACGTCGTCAGAACTACACTGTCAGAAGCATTTACTGTTTGCAAATTGCTAGCAATACGGACAATTTAAGTAGATTGGCTTGTCAAACTCCAATAGGAAACCAATTTGTATAAGCGTTATTCTTTAAGAGAGCTACACATCGTCAGTTCTCCAGGCACGTGAAATCATATGTGTACAGGACATTGTGGAAGAATATCGAACCATTGCAGACAGGATTCTCCCAAAACTCCGCCTCCAAATTTTAAGGAAAAAAGGAAATCTCAAAGTATGAGACTGATTATGACGAAGAGATTTGATTTGTCGTTCTACGGTCCGCTTCTGCACACTTTAGTTAGGTTAATTAGACAGGGGCCTACTGTTTATTAACATAGATTCACAACCACTCACAATCAACACCACTCACAACCACCACAATCCATGCCACAGCCAGGATTCAAACCTGAAAAGCCTGGTACCAAAGGCCCGAGAGCTAGCCAATTGGCTAACAGGCCGCATATTTAATACTACAAAAAGACAGGAAAAACACAGGCCCAGTCGACAAATTCCGGCGCAATTCATTTACATTCTAATAAACCTGGCAAATAAAACAAAAAAAAAAACCACTTGTGTTTTCTTTCTTTTCTAAAATTTCTAGTATGCTATTAAAACCGGTACCCGATATTAAGATCTAAAAATACCGAATAACGGTATTGAACTTTTGGTCTGATATTGCAATCCCTAGTTACAATGCTTTTCAAATAATATTGAACCATATATATAATAAACAAAGAGCACGCTTTCGCAATAATCGCTAGCACGGCCCCATTTTTTTTTATAGTTTTACTTATTTGTTTTGAAAAATATTTTATGGTTTAAACGATTTATCACTTTTTATTTCACTGAATTTGTGTTAATGCTATAATTTAGATGGAGCCTTTTCGTGAGTTATTTATCAAACGGTAATCCTTCAAAAGACACGCGAAAACAGTGTATTAAAAATAAATCTAAATTCTAAAATGATGTTAGTGAAAATATTTTCTATTTAGATTAATATCGGAAAAATGAAAAAAAAAAAAAAATACGCTTGCTTTGGGAAGTTTAAAAAAAAAAGGTATTTTGTATAGTTTTACTTATTTTGCCATGGAAAAAATGGAAAATTAATCATCGATAAATAAAATGTGAAAACGTGTAATTTACATACAATAAATCCATTTTTTTGGATTCGATAATTTGGGGTAGATAAATGTTTTATCGGTTAAAAGTGACGTTTAGAGATCAACGTCCAACAATTTTATACATACTTTTACTTAACGGTATAATACAGTATTAACAATATATGACAACTTGATAAATACCATTAAAATAACTTGATAAATAGCAATTTGAAATGAATTATTAGATAAATGAGAAAAAAAAATTAAATACACAAGCAATTCAAAAATTAAAAAAAAAATGAATAAAAATTAAAAGCTAAATTTTGTATGTTAAATCTATAATGCATCTAACTTCATTGTAAGGATAGATTCAATCAAAAATTCAGACATTTTATAAAATGTTTCTGCTGGTTAACAAATCGTCTAAATCCTTCTTAAAATTTAATTATTCTTTCTTGGAAATTATCAAAATTGTGCATTTTCTTACGACACCTGCTATTCTGCCCCTCATTTCATTCTCTCATAATTTTTTTTTTGTCCACATATTTAAATACATTTCAAAACCCACTGGTTTTGGTTTGTCACTCTACGGTCATCCTGTACACAAGGCTAAAAGACTGGGACCTACACTTTAAAGTGGATTCGAACCACTGCAAAACAACCGTGGCACCTCCGGGACTCGAACCCGGCCATTCAAGCCCCTTAAAATACCACGGAGACACTGTTACTTATACGGAAACCATTTTTTTTTTTTTATTTATTCATTTATATAGTATAGTGATTTATCCGAAAGGTTTTTAATACTAAAAATATTATATATTAAATAAATAAAACTTTTGTAAGACATTTTTTTAATATTCATTCATGAATTATATCCTACATTAACATTCTCGATTAAAGATTCTTATTTTGCCACCGGACCGAGTACCGAGTACTATGGTACTGAGGGCCAGAAACTCTGCCATTCAGGCTCCTTCAAATACACTGGAGCACAAATAGTGTGAAAATAGTCTTTTAACAACATACTTTTTTAATTTAGAAATTTGACATAGCTAGCAGGTGATTCAAATCATTTCAAAATTGAATGAACAAAACAAAATTGTATGTGTATGTAATGACAACTCACTCAAGAAATTGAAACATGATTATTCTAAATTAAAAACAAGATTTTTTTAAAAAGGGGGAAAACTATTACTCAGTCTTTACAGTTTATCGGAGTACCTTGTGTGCCCAGAGGGCCTTAAACTCCTGTCTGGTCAAAATGAGTACATGGCGATAAGTAGGAGAAACATGGTTATCAAAAACAGGAAATAAGTAGTTAAGGAAAATGTTGTAAAAATTCAAAATCTTAAGAAGAAAATAAATAACATAAAAAAGTAAAATAGCAAAAAAAAAAAAAAAAAAAAAAAAAAAAGACATTCCACAAGAGGATAGGGTAACCACTGCTAGAAATGATGACGAAAGGACGAGTTCATCTAGGAACTTTGTAAATTGTAAAGAACCGAGGGGCGTTTAGCTTTTTCGGCAGAGTAAAACTGTATCTCTGAAACTATTTCTTATATGGAAACCATTTTTTTTTTTATTATTTATTAATTTATATAATGTAGTGATATATCCAAAAGGTTTTTAACACGCGTTTTATATTAAATAAATAAAACTTTAGTACGAAATTTTTTTAATATTAATTCATGAATAATATCCCACATTAACATTCTCGATTAAAAATTCTTATTTTGCCATATGTGGCTATATTATATTATTATATAAACCTAATTAAATAAGATTTCTGCAAATAAATTGCTGAAAATACATTTTCATTCAAATTTAAAAATGTATGACATTTTATGTGAGTGAACTATGTCAAAAATCTCAGAAATGTTTACACATGTTTCTTAGATAATTTAATCGGATGTTTCAAAGAGTGCAAAAATGCGCTTTCTTTGGGAGATTTAAAAAAGATATTTCATATAATTTTTCATTATTTTGCAATGACAAAAAAATAGTAAATTATTCGTTAATTAACCAAATTTAAAAACATGTGCAGTTGAAAGGGCGTAGACATGAAATCTTTTTTCCGATTCGTTAATTCGGTGTAGATAGTTGTTGCCTTTTATCGGTTAAGTAAAAGGTTTAGCGATCAACGTCCAATAATAGATAAATTGTTGTTGACTAATCCTCAACGTCCTTCATTGCGGGACGGACATCCCATGAGTGATCTACCCATGGATGGAGGGAAAGGGGCAGCTTCTGTTGTGATGGAGCACCCGTAGGTAGAAGTCTGACTTTTGCTCAGTGACTCTTACAGTCAAATGAGACCGGACCTACGGTGTAAAGTGGATTCCGAACCTCTACAAACATCTATGGCACCGCTGCGACTCGAACCCGAAACCAGTGGCACCGAGCGCTAGCCACTCGACCATTCAGGCCCTCATGGTATAAATACTTTACATTAACGATATAAATACATTATTTGGAAAAAAATCATGAAAAACTAGCATATTGATGTTTTTTTTCTTTCTAATGCTGCTGGCAAACACTTAGACAGTAATTGGATGCCTTAATTAATTAAGCTCTTATAAGACGTTACTCACTTTGCATTACCCAGGGGGCGCGTGATAAACTTGAAGATAAGCCACGGACGTGGAGTAACAATGCCCCCGCAACGCTCTACGATCTTATTAGATCGGGGAACTACGGTTTAAAGTGGATTCCGAACCACTACAAACATCCATGGCACCTCCGGGAGTCGAACCCGAATTTTTTTGGTACCGAGCGCCAGAGCGCTAGCCACACAGCCATTCAGGCCCAGCATCTTGATGTTGAATCATCCATTTGCCGCCCCCCAGAAAATATCGAAAGACTTTCTGATTAAAATATTCACCGTGTTTATCCTTCTTGCAGATGTGAAACTTGTTCGTCATCAAGTATCAATTTGCTCGGATATTCAAACCCTTCTCTGCCATGCGGCTTCTCCACAATTGACGGCCTGATGGCCAATTGGCTAGCGCTGTGACCCTTGGTACCATAGGTTTCAAGTTAGAACCCTGGTGGTAGCCTGGATGTTTGTGAGTGGTACGGAATCCACGCTAAATTGTAGGTCCAGGTCTAACAATTCCATAGTGTGCAAAAAAAAAAAAAAAAAATTACCGTAGGGCGACAAACCAAACCAAATCACTACAATTGTGCAATTAGTGCTTCTTTTCTATGATTCTGTGAAGTAAAAGAACTTCAGTCGTCCTATAATATCACATTTATGTTATGATTTGGAAGTAGCTTCCAATTCCAAATTCCAGCTATTAGAACTACCACAGTACAACAGACTTAAGACAAATAGTTAATATACGCTGGAACTCTAAAATACATCAAGCAATATATTCTTCATCCTTAAAATACTTCCTAATTTTTTTTTTTAATTTCCAATGGCAAACTTACAGGATAACAGACATCATAAAAAAATGAATACAAAAGAACAATATAGAATCAAATGGCATCAGTTAATCCATCCACTTAAGTGTGGCAATCCAATAATGCTTCCGTAAAGAAACAAGAGGCAGTGCAGAACAGGAAGCAAGGGGAGACATATTTCTTCCTGCTTATCAAACAGGAGACAGAGTGTCGAGAATCAGTTTAATACTGTGAAGATGCTTGCGGAGACAAACGTGACCACCGAAAAGCCATAGCAATGCCACCTATGATAATGGGACAAATCATGTGCGTTCCATTGCAGAACTCTAAGAAACTCACACTGAAAGCCAGACTGAAGGCCGTATTTGTACATCATTTTGCCGTATCAGACTTTTCGCGGAGTACACCACGAGGAGTTAGATCTATGTTGCACTCCCTTTCTAAAATATATTTCTACCGAAATCAACATAAAAATACTAACAAATTTTTGTGAGTAAAATAGAAAACTGCGCGTATATTACTAATCCAGAACAGACTAAAAATTCTAAAATTAAGATATTAGAAAAACTATCAAACAATGCTTTTACAGCTTATAATTGACACACGTCGGTATATAAGAAACACTGTCTTGCACACGACAAATCCATAATATATCCCATATTTAAACATTTATTCATTTTGTATTAACAATTATTAATACAGATTATATCACACAAATACAGAAAGATCCGAAACATTGTAAAAGATTGTGACTTTAGCACACGAAAATATTTTAAATTTACTTTCGTTATACGACTGAACCAATCTTTTTGTTTATGTGACTTTCTGAAAAATTACAAAGCGCGCGCGCGCGCGCACACACACATATATATATATATATACACTCAAGAACCAAAACCTTATGACCACCCCTACATTTTGCAATACACTCGCCTGGATGACGTGGAAGGCACGGGATCAGGTGGAAGTAGTATTTAACTGGTATTAAGTGGTGGTATTAATCCATGCCAAGGCGGGTTGAAGCTGTGTTGCTCGCCAAAGATGGGCAAACTCGTTATTGACAGGTGGTCATAATGTTTTGGCTCTTGAGTGTATATTCATATTCCGGCGTTGCCACAGGTGTTTGTAGTGGTTCGGAAGCCACTTTAAACCGTAGGTCCCGGTCCTAATAGGATCGCAGAGCGCTGCGGGGGCATTGTTACTCCGCGTCCATGGCTTACCATCAATTTACGCGCCCCCTGGGTAGTGCAAAGTGAGTAACATCGGTGCAGCCCTTACACCATAAGATCACGGTCTATTTGCCATCTGAATTAGAAGAAAATATGTATATATACATCAACAATATATATATACTGATTAGAGGGGTAGCTCAAGTCGTGTAAACCCTAGAATCCTTGCATGTCAGAATGACTGAAATCAAGTTAGTATCAAATGAATAGTGTTTCTTTTTCATTACCTTTCTCTAATGAAAAAGAAATCTCAAACTTACTTCCGTAGCGAAATAAGTAAAAAATTATAAAAGAAATCATTTCGCGGCCTTGTTGCCAGTTGGTTTAAATAATAATTATTCTTCTTTGCCGATGCTTTATTTCATTATTCTTTTAGAAGCATTTTTATTCCGTCACTATTTTTTTTTAGAGGAATATATTTACCAGATGCTAGAACAGTAATACGATTCTAGCTTCAACATGCCAAATTAGTTAGTAGTAGTAATACGATTCTATCACCTTGTGTAAACTTTTATAGAGAGTTCCTTGAAATATTAGGGACTTACTTCAATAAATTTAAATAATCTCACTGCGACTTTCAAAATTTTTTTTAAAAGAATATATTTAAAAGTTAAAAATTCTTGGGTTCGATTATTGTGCGTAATAAATCTAAAAGCGCGGGCTGCGACATCTGTCATATTTTTTACCTCCTTAAGTTGGAGAACCTACGATTCTCCCACTTTAAAGATGTTGGAATTTTTGTACTTCAGTTCACGCCACGCAGCGTCACGTGGTAGTTTTATAGAAATCGTTTGGAACCGATTCAGAATTGCGCTGTTGCCGTGGAGACGGACTGTTGGTTGTTGTGGAAACGAGCTGTTGCCGTAGAGGCCAGCTGCTGCTGTGGAAACGAGTTGTTTTATTCTAAAAGGACTTTTTTCTACCAGCTTAACTTTTGCCTTTGAGATGTTACCAGCAACCCTGTATATCTTTGTAAATATTGCTTGTAAATAAATGAAGATTCCATAAATGTTTGAATGTATTGATCAATACTTCTCGAACCATCAGAAAACTGCGGCTAATAAGAAAAACTGAACCACCGATAGAAAGAAACACGATAGTCGTAGTGACAAAAGAAGAATGTCCCGCTCCCACCTGTTCGTGCTACTGATATAAATTCTAAAGCTCTTACTCCTCTGCAGCTATGTAAATTGCTTTGTTGTAATAAAGAAGCCATATTGAGGTTCGAATGACATACAGGGGGTTATCAAAATAATAGAAACCCCTGTGAATAAAAGTGGCATTTTTGAATACGCTTCGTAAGAATTAAAATATGATAATAGCTACCAGTTTTTAAATAAAAATGCATATATTCTGGTAGTATGTGAATTTTTGAATTTTATTGAAATATGGAGGCTAATGCTGCCAAAATGCCTCAATAATGTCAAACTGTTTGTAGCTTTATTGAAGTTTTGTAACTCTTGGATTTATATATGGAGGCTAACGGTACCAAAATGCCTCAATAATGTCAAACTGTCTGTCTGTCTTATATTTATTTTAAACGCGTCAAATGTCGGACCTTTCAGAATTTCAAAGAGGCTAAATTGGATAAGAGGCTAATTGATAAGTGGAAGAAAGTGATATGGTCTGACGAATCGTCTTCACACATTTTCCCTACAGCAGGACGGCTCTACTTTTGGAGGACACCTGCACAAGCGTATGATCGTGACTGTTCTCAGAGTTTTCAATATATTTCTGAAAATCGATGGGAATGGAATTGATAGTCACAGAATGTTAATGCAATCTTATTAGCAAGGAAGAAGGATATCTAAAATTGGTGGGCGCTTAATGCTATGACCCAAGTTGCCCCAAACAGCATCAAAAGAGGATAATTTTGCAAGTTGCAAATAGGTTTGAAAATAGATTCTACAGACTATTTTGTTCTACCCCCTCCAAAAGATTAAACTACTAAATCTAACACTGAAAAAAAAAAACGTTGGAAGAAAATCTCCTTTTATTACTTCTAATTATTTTTTTTTTTTTTTGAAGAATTACACTCAAGAGTCAAAACATTATGACCACCCCTACATTTTGCAATGAACTCGCCTGGATGACGTGGAAGGCACATGTGGGATCAGATGGGTGTGGTATTTAACTGCTGCTGGAGAGTCTGAAGAATCATTCTTTTTCACTACTCTGTGTGAGATAGGAAAGGCTGCGTGGATCTAAGCGACTTTGATAGAGGGCAGATTGTAATGGCTCGAAGGCTCGGAACAAAAGTATTTCCGAAACTGCACGACTCGTGGGTTGTTCGCGATCTACAGCTGTTAGTACTTATGCAAAGTGGATGAATGACGTTGGAAAACCAGCAGTAGACGACATGGTGTTGGATGTCCACATCGCTATTAAAGAAAAGGTTGTCGGTGACTGTCTCCCATGGTGAAGCAAAAACCGGAGCCAGACAGTTGCTCAGCTGACTACCCAATACAATGCAGGGCCAAGTAGACGCAGTGCGCAAACGTCCCACTCGTGTGCCTTTGCTGACCAAGCGTCATCGCCAACTGGCCTACTGGGCCGGAACATCGTGGCTGGTCCATGGATCAGTGGGAGAGAGGTGCCTGGTCAGATGAATGTGTCAGGATGGCCGCCGTCTTCCAGGCGAACAGTTGCTCTATGTACAGTAGGTCATGGCGGTATATGCTTTAAATTTTGGGAAGGGTGCCCTTGGGACCCGCTGTGGTTGTGGTAGTAGCACAGACCATGAACTACAGGGTATCTGAACATCATTGCGGATCAGTTGCACCCTTACATGGCTCCCTGTTTTCCAGCTGGAAATGGAATGTTCCAACAGGACAACGCCCCTTGTCACTAGGCTAAAATGTGTTGGAGTGGTTCCAGGAACATGATGCTGAATTCCAGTTAATGTCCTGGCTGCTTAACTCACCGGATCTTAATCCGATAGGAAAATATTTGGGGATGTCCTGGGATGGCAGCTCAGAGAGCCCAAAAGACCACCACTCAAATATTCGGATTTGCATGACCGTTGCTTAAACATCTGGTACAATCTGTCTCCGGCCATCTACCAAGGACTTGTGGCATCCATGCCAAGGCGGGTTGAAGCTGTGTTGCGCGCCAAAGGTGGGCCAACTCGTTATTGACAGGTGGTCATAATGTTTTGGCTCTTGAGTGT